>BTHU01000008.1:12477500-12760000 GCA_036184795.1 Tokudaia tokunoshimensis
GAAGCTGTCCATCCAGGCAATGTCAGGCTTGGGCTCCCTCCAAAGTGTAGGTCTCAAGTTGGAACAAGTTAGTTGGTTACTCTCACTATTTCTGCAGCACCTTTTGTCACTCACAACTTGCAGGCTGAACAAAGTGTAGACTGAAGGTTTTGTAGCTGTCTAGAAGTGCTAGTCCCTCCACTGGAAGGCTGTTCTAGTTACAGAAGATCACCAGTTTGAGTTCTGTGTTCCTGATTAGGAGCCTTAGCTAGGGTTACCCTCATAGATTCCATGCAGTTTCCATTGCACTAGGTTTCTATCTTACCTTGAAAATGAGTCCACCATTCGTTTCTCCTAGTAATATCTTTTTCCATGCCCCCCATCTCATTCCCAACCAGTCTCCAGTCTATTCACAAAATGTATTCTATCTCTACATCCCAGGGAGATTCATGAGCCATCCTTAGTGTTTAGCCTCTCTGGGTCTGTGGATTGTAGCATAAGGTTATTATTTACTTCGTGTCTAATATCAACTTGTAAAAGAGTAATATATTCTCTTTGGTCTTCTCAGTCTGGATTACCTCACTCAGGATGATCATTGCTAGTTCCATCCCTTTGCCTGTAAATTTAATAGTGTAATTTTTTCCCTCTATGTCAGGTACAATGTATGTTGTTTTATGTTGAAATCTTTGATCCACTTGGACATGAATTTTGTGTTGGGTGATATATGTGGATCTGTTTAAATTCTTCTACATACAGACATCTAGGTAGCTCAACACCATTTGTTGAAGATGCTTTCTTTTTCATTGTGAATTCCTGGCTGGTATGATGGTCATTTTTCTATGTTAATCCTATTAACACATAAACATGACAAATTTTTTTCATCATCTGATATCTCCTTCAACTTTTTTCTTCAGTGACATGTTATTATAACACATGTAGTTCATTTGCTTGGTTAGAGTTATTTCAAGATATTTCATATTATTTGTGGCTATTTAGAAGGGCATTCTAGACTTGATTTCATTGTTAGTTCATTTGTCAAATGTATATAGAAGGAATACTAATTTATTTTAGCTCTTCTATCCAGTCACTTCACTGAAACTGTTTACCAACTCTAGGAGTTCCCTGGTAGAATTTCTGAGATTGCTTATGTATACTGTCATGTCATCTCTAAATAAAAGTACTTGGACTTCTTTTCCAATTTGTGTCCCCTTGAAAGCATTTAGTTGTCTTATTCCTCTAGCTAATACTTCAGTACAAGTACCTTACTAAATAAACATGGAAAGAATGGTCAGCCTTTTGTTGTTCCTGGTTTTAGTGGAATTTCTTTGAATTTCTTTCCACTTAACTTGGTGTTGACTCTATAGGATTATTGTAGAATGACTTTATTATGTTTAGATATCTTCCTTGTATTACTGATCTAACCAAAACTTTTTTCATGAAGAGGTGTTGGAATTTTTTCCAAAAGCTTTTTTTGCATCTAATAAGGAACGAGGATTATTTTTTTATATGGTGGATTACAATGATAGAGATTCCTGTGGTGAATCATCCATTTCTGCAATGAAGCCTACATGAACATGGCGAATGATATTTTTCATGTGTTCTAGAATTTGGTTTGTGAGTATTTTATTGACTATTTTTGCATTGATGGCCATAAAGGAAGTCAGTCTGCAATTCTCTTTCTTTTTTGAGTCTTTCTGTGGTTTGTATATTAGTGTGACCATGGCCTCATGAAATAAATGAACTTTCTGTTTCTATTTTGTGGAATAAATTTGAGATATTAGCTCTTGTTTGAAATTCTGGTGGAATTCTATTCTAAAACTGTCTGGCTCTGGACTGCCTGTTTGTTTGTGAAATGTTTAATGGCGTCTATCTCCTTAGGAGTTATAGGCCTATTTAAATTATTTATCTGATCTCAACTTAACTTTGGTCAGTGGTATCTCTCTAGAAAATCATCCATTTTATTAAGATTTTTCAATTTTGTAGAGTATAGTTTTATAAAGTATGACCTAAAGACATTTTAGATTTCCTCGGTGTCTGTTATGTCCTCCTTTTCATTTCTGTTTTTATTAATTTGTATTTCTCTCTCCAACTATTAATTTGAATATGGATTTACCTATCGTGTTGATTTTCTCAAAAATTAGACCAACTCTTTCTTTGATTGATTCTTGTATTACTCTTTTTGTCTCTGTTTTATTGATTTCAGTCATCGGTTTGATTATTTGCTGTCATCTATTCCTCTTGGGTGTCCTGTCTTCTTTGTGTTCTTGAATTTTGGGTTGTGTTGTTAAATTGGCACTATGAAATCTCTCTAATTTATTTATAAAAGTATTTATTGCTGTGAACTTTCCTCTTAACACTACTCTCACTGTGTCCCATAAGTTTGAGTATGTGATACATTCTTTTTCATTGAATTCTAGGATGTCTTTAATTTCCTTCTTTATTCCGCTTTAACTTATTTTTCATTCAGTAGAGAGTGCATCAAATTCTAGGGATTTGTAGGTTTTCTGTTGTTGCTGAAATTCTGTTTTAATATGTGGTGGTCTGATAGGATATAGGGGGTTATTTCCTAAGATTCATTAGCATATTGAATAGCTATTTAAGAAAGGAAGACTTCTTGAGACAAAGCGGCAACCAACTAACTGGGAAATGATCTTTACCAACCTTACATCCGACAGAGGGCTAATATCCAAGATATACAAAGAACTCAAGAAGTTAAACTCCAGAGAGGCAAGTAACCCTATTAAAAAATGGGGTACAGAGCTCCACAAAGAGTTCTCACCTGAAGAATATCTAATGGCTGAGAAGCACCTAAAGAGATGTTCATCATCCTTAGTCATTAGGGAAATGCAAATCAAAACAACCCTGAGATTCCATCTCACACCAGTCAGGATGGCTAAGATCAAAAACACAGGAGACAGCAGTTGTTGGCGAGGATGTGGAGAAAAAGGAACACTCCTCCACTGCTGGTGGAATTGCAGGCTGGTACAACCACTCTGGAAAGCAGTCTGGCGGCTCCTCAGAACACTGGGCATGACACTTCCGGAGGATCCGGCTATACCACTCCTGGGCATATACCCAGAGACTTTACCTGCATGCAATAAGGACACATGCTCCACTATATTCATAGCAGCCTTATTTATAATAGCCAGAAGCTGGAAAGAACCCAGATGTCCCTCAACGGAGGAATGGATTCAGAAGATGTGGTATATTTACACAATGGAATACTACTCTGCAATTAAAAACAATGAATTCACGAAATTCCTAGGCAAATGGTCAGAACTTGAAAATATCATCCTTAGTGAGGTAACCCAATCACAAAAGATCACACATGGTATGAAGTCACTGATAAGGGGATATTGACCCAGAATCTCAGAATACCCTAGACACAATCAGCATATCAATAGATTTCTAAAAAGATGGAAGGAGAGACCCCTGGTCCTGGAAAGACTGGATGTAGGGGAACGCCAGGACAGAGTAATGAGAGGGGGTTGAACGGAGAAAAGAGGGAGGGAAGGGGGCTTATGGGACTTTCGGGGAGGGAGGAAACGGGAAAGGGGAAGTGATTTGGAATGTAAATTAAAAAAATAAAATAAAATAAAATTAAAAAAAAAAAAAAAAAAAAAAAAAAAAAGACTCACTTTGCAATTGAGTATAAGATCAATTTTGAAGAATGTTCTGTGAGGTGCTGAGAAGAAATTATATTCTTCTGTGTTTGGGTGAAATGCTCAGTATATATCTATTAGGTCCATTGGGTTCATAATATCTCTTAGCTCAAGTATTTTTCTAATTAGGTTTTGTCTAGACTATCAGTCCATTGGTGAGAACAGGGTATTGAAATCACTCACTCTCAATAGGAGAATTGACATGTGATGCAATTTTTAGTAATTTCACTTTTACAAATTTTGGGGCCCTTGCATTTCAGGCATATATGTTAAAAATTAAAAGATCATCTTGGTGGATTTTTTCTTTCATGAGTATGAAGTGTTCTTCCCTCTCCCCCTCTCTCTTTTGGTTTGAAGTCTATTTTGTTAGATATGAGATTGGCTTCACCAGCTTGTTTTTAGGGTCCATTTGCTTGGAAAATTTTTTCCAACCCATTACTCTGAGGTAATATCTATCTTATTTTAAAGCATGCTTCTCTTATGCCCCAGAAAGACAGACCCTGTTTCCCATCCATTCTGTTAGTCTGTAATTTTTTATTGGGAAATTGAACCCATTAATATTGAGAAATATTAATGACCAATGATTCTTAATTCCTGTTATTTGAGAGTTAGTGGTGGTGTGTGCTGCTTTTCTTTTGGTGTTGGCTGTGTGAGATTCTTTATTTCATATGCTATCATCAGTGTAGTTAACCTCCTTGGGTGAGAATTTTTGGTCTAGTATCTTCTGTAGTAGTCTGGGCTGGTATCTTACAGTCTACAGCACATCTCTCCAGGCCCCTCTGAACTTCAGAATCTACATTGAGAAATCAGGTGTAATTCTAATACGTCTACTTTTATGTTACTTATTCTTGTGTTTCCTTGTAGCTTTTAATATTTTGTTGTTATGTATATTCATTGTTTTGATTATTATGTGGTCAAGGGATTTCTTTTCTGGTCCAATATATTTAGTGTCATTATGGTTCTTTGTAATGTTATAGGCATCTCCTTCTTTAGGTTAAGAAAATTTTTTTCTATGATCCTGTTGAAAATATGTTCTAGGCCTTTGAGCTGGGATTCTTCTCCTTCTATTCCTCTTATTCTTATGTTTGGTTGTTTCATAATGTTCAAAATTTCCTGGATATTTTTTATCAGGCAGTATTTAGGTTTAACATTTTCTTTGACTGGTATATCTATTCCTTCAATTGTGTCTTCAACATTTAAGATTCTTTCTTCTATCTCTTGTATTCTATTGATGATGCTTCCATTTGTACTTCCTGTTCACTTACCTAGATTTCCATTTTCAGAATTCTCTTAATTTGTGTTCTCTTTATTTCTTCTCTTTCCATTTTCAAACCTGAAACAGTTTTATAATTTTCCTTCAACTCTGTTTTCTCTTGGCCTTATTTGGTTTCTTTTGTTGCTTGTGGTTTTTCACTACCCCACCTAAGCTCAGGGAATGACTACAAACCAGCCGCAAACCAGATTCCCTTGAATTCATGAATAAAAGACAAACACACACACACACACACACACACACACACACACACACACACACACACTGCTTGTTTTCAGCTTGCCTTCTGACATAATTGCTGGGCATCTGGAAAAACATGCCCTTATCAATATTCTTAGCTCTGCACCTCCCTCATGCCTTAAACTTTACTTGCTAAAATACACCTAGTCCCTGCTAACCATCCTTGACCAACCACCTGTAGGAATGGCCACAGCCTCTGCTCTTCTTGAGATTTCACATGGCTGCTTGGTTCTTTCCTCTCCAAAGCATGGTGAACTGTCCTATTTCCCTTGAGTCTGTCCCCTTTCCTCCAGGAACTCAGAAGTGCCACCTATTGCTTCTGCTCAGCAATTGTCCCATGGCTATTTTACTGAAAATCAAGAACCAATTGGGAAACTGGACCTTTGCATCAGAACTGCCCCTACATTCTTTAATTGATGTTTTTAATCCCTCTTTAAGAACCATTATCATCTTCATAAAATAGGTTTTAAGATTACTTTATTGTTCTTCAACTATGTTGGAATTCTCATGGCTTGCTGTAGTGTGATAGCTGGTTTCTAGTGATGACTTGTTGGCCTGGTTATTGATTCTGTTCACATGATAGTGTCTATGCATCTAGGTCTAGGGTAATTAAAGGTCTCTTTGTTGAATGGATATTTTGTTCCTTAGTTGTTGTCTTAATTAGGGTTTATATCTGTGAACAGACACCATTATCAAGGCATCTCTTATAAGGACAACATTTAATTGGAGTTGGCTTTCATGTTCAGAGGTTCAGTCCATTATCATCAAGGCAGGAACATGGCAGCATCCAGGCAGGTATGATGCAGGAGGAACTGAGTTCTACATCTTCATCTGAAGGCTGCTAGCAGAATACTGGCTTATAGGCTGCTAAGGTGAGGGTCTTAAGCCCACACCCACAGTACCATACTTCCTCAAACAAGGTCATACCTCCTAACAGAGCCACATCCTGCACCAAGTATATACATCACATCCAACTCTCTGACTCCATAGGCTTGTTCAAACACATGAGCCTATGTGGTTCATATATAGCCATAGCATAATAAAAAAAAGTACATTTAATCCAACTCCCAAAGTCCTCATAATTTATAGCAGTCTCAACAATGTTAAAAGTACAAAGTTCAAAGTTTTTTCTGAGATGCATCTAATCACTTAACTGCAATCCCCAAATCAACACAGGAAACCAGCTGGGCAAACTCCAAACTCTGCATCTCAATGTCTCACATTATAGCACTCTTGAGATCTCCAACTCCCTTTCACATCTTTGTTGACTGCAGCAAACTTCTTTCTCCTGGGCTGGTTACACTCCGTTAGTAGTATTCCTCAGCAGATATCCTCTGACTCTGGTATCTTGAAAATCTTAGAGTCTCCAAGGCAACTTCAATGTTACAGCTTCTTGTTTCAATGTCTGGGTTCCACATATGATCTTCTGGGCTCCTCCAAAGGCCTGATCACATCTCTAGCTCTACCCTCTGTAGCACTTTAAGATTGGGTTGATCTACTTTGCTGCTGCTGCTGTTCTTGGTGATCATACCATGGTACTGGCATCTCCAATATTCTGGAGTCTTCTGCTGCAACTAGTTTTTACCAAAAGTCTCTTATAGGCTCTCTTCCTGGTGCCAAGCCTCAACTCCTTTGCATGACCCCTTCAGTCCTGGGCCATCAATGCAACTGAGGCTGCACCTTCACCAACAGTCTTCCATGGCATCTCACAGTGCCAAACCTCAATTGCTCTTCATGACTCCTTCATGTCTTCAAAATCAGTACCACTTGGGGTGACTCTTGTACATTATCAAGTAGATCTGCAGCATGAGGTACAACCCTGGCTATCTCTGGAACACAGCTTCTTTGTGCTCTCAGAAAACACTTCCCAGAAGATTTTACCTCAGTGGTGCTGGTCTGTTCTTAATAACCACTAATTTCTTAGCTCCAGCTAACCAGCATCAATTGTCCCAGTAGTTCCTTCTGTTATGGGCACTAAAACCAGAGCTACATGGCCAAAGCTGATGGGTTCTGCTGCTTGCTGAGGTTGGAAAATGCCCCCCTTGTTCTACTTCATTAGCACCAGCTTTCTGTTTTCCAACTTCTTCAATGCCTAAATCTGGCTGTCATGGAACTTGCTCTGTAGAGTGACTTTGAACTCAGAGATCTGCATGTTTTTCTTCTAAACACTGGGATTAAAGTTATAGTCCACCAAACCTGGATTTAAGTCTTTCTTCACCTAGAATTAGCTCAATCCCAGGCTCAGAGATCTGCTTGGCTTTATCTCCTAGAATTAACGGTGTGTACCACCATGCCTGGATCTAAATTTATCTGGGTAGGATCTTGCTCAATATCTTACTCCCTTAATCTGCCATCTCCTAGGATATAGGATTCAACTCCATTTAACTTTCTGGTGCCCCTTTAATACTTGAATCTTATATTTTATATTTATTTTCCTTTCTAAGCTTGTTATGCTTATACAAAACATATTTCATGAGTCTTAACCAGAGAACAAAGTCTATGATGTGTGTTTCTAAGACTTCCTTTGTCAATGCAATTAATCTGAGTCTCTTCATTTTAGCCTTAGGCAAACTATTCAGACAAGAGCAAAAATGTAGCCACATTCTTTACCAAAATACCACAAACAAAATCTCTAGGCCATCTATTGAAATTCTTCACTGACACCTCTTGGACTAGGTTCACACAATTCAAATCACTATCAATAATCAAGTTTTCCATATTCCTACTAGGATAGCCCATTAACCATTTAAACTATTTCACCACTTTCCAAATTCAAAGTCCCAAAATCTACATTCGTCCAAACAAAAGCATAGTCAGGCCTATCACAGCAAGATCCAACTCCTAGTACAATTTCTGTCTTAGTTTCAGTTTTACTGCTGTGAACAGACACCATGACCAAGACAACTCATAAGGCAAACATTTAATTGGGGTTACTTACATATTCAGAGGTGTCCTGCACAAACATCAGGACCAAAAACCAAGTTGGGGAGGAAGGGATTTATTCAGCTTAAATTTCCACACTGCTATCCATCACCAAAGGAAGTCAGGACTGTAACTCAAGAAGGTCAGGAAGCAGGAGCTGATGCAGAGGCCATGGAGGGGTGCTGCTTACTGAATGGCTTCCCCTGGCTACCACAGCTTGCATTCTTACAGAACCTAGGGATACCAGCCTAGGGATGGCACCATCCACAATTGGCCCTCCTACCCTTTATCACTAATTGAGAAAATGCCTTACAGCTGGATGTCATGGAGGCATTTCCTCAAGAGAAGTTCCTTTCTCTGTGATAACTCCAGCTTGTGTCAGGTTGACACACAAAACCAACTAGTACAGAGGTTTAGTCTATTATCATCAGGAGCAGGCCAGCATCCAGACAGGCATGGTGCCGGAGGAGCTAAGAGTTCTACATCTTCATCTGAAGGCTGCCTGTCTTACGGACAGATAGGATGAGGGTCTTAAGACCACACCCAAACTGACACACCAACTTCAAGAAGGCCACATCTCTTAATAGTGCTACACCGTGGACCAAGCATATACAAACCATTACAGTTTCTAATTTCTTTCTGTTCTGGCCTTTCTGGTCTGGAGCTCTGGCAGCTGGTTTAAATCCTGGTTCAGCAGGGACCAGTCAACTAAGTTGGGGGCTAGACTTCTGGCAATTGGGACAAAGTAATGAGGAAGTATGGGAAGATTGGGGAATAGTGCCATGGAACACTAAAAAAGTAGAAAAGGTTTTTGGATTTCTGGCAAGTGGTGAACTCTCTGTTCCAGTAGGGAGTTTCTGCTGGAGTTCTGGCAGTAAGAGTGTCCTCTGGTCCGGCAGTGAGTCTCTGTCTGCCTTGTAGGTCAAATACCATTATTGAAACTGGAATATTGAATTCATTGCTCAGAATTTCAAGTGTTTCAGTATTTTGGCTACTAAGGACTTATGAGAATTTGGAGGAAACTTGGATCCTTATACTTCCTATACAATAATTTGTGCAGATGTTGGGGTTCATACTTCTTCCAGTTTTAATTGGGTCCTATATAGTGGACAACCTTCTTTTAAGTTTACAACAATGACTAACACCTAATGGAAAAAAAGCAGCCCCAATTAAATGTTGTCCTTTGTAAGAGTTGCCTTGGTCATGGAGGAAGAGGAAGAGGTGAAGTCAAGACTGGAAATATAAATAGATCAAGGTAGGAAAAAAGTCATTGTGAGAGTCTGAAAACTAAAACAATGCATAACAAGGCAAATCTTAATATTTCTGGTTAATATTTCTTCTTTTATTCCCAGATAAAGTCCAGTTTCCAGCTTCTTATGATATTCAGTTATTTGGAATGGACAGGAAGTGAGAAGAGACTGAGTCCTTTTCTTTCTTGAAGTCTAAGTAGGTTAGGGAAGAAAAGGGCTGTTGGTAGGGTGAGTGTCATCCTGCTGTTCCATGTTTTCACATTGCTATGAGCACTGTGAACTGAATTTCTGTCAGTGCTTCTGTATCCAGACACCGTTATATAGGATAGGTATCAGAGAACACCTGAGAATTCCTGTACTGGCTACCCTGTCTCACAATGTGGGGATGACCTGTGCCCATGGTACCATTAGCCTTTGATATTCTGAGAATATAGTTTTGAAGCAAGTGAGCAAATTGCACTGGTACATGAGGCAATGGGCACTGAGTGAGTCCTCATATTCTGGCCATGCTGGGAATTCACATAGAGCTGTTTTCTCCGTAGGGCAAGATGAAGTTTTACAAATACTGGCATCCTTCCATCAATTTTTCTTTGCAATGCAGCCTCCCCACACTCCCCTTAAATAAACCTGCACTGAGCATTGGCATCTAAATCACATCCAGTTGTCTTAGCTCAAATTGTTTTTCTGGGGTTTATTTTGCTTAGCTGGTAGAGATGAGGAAGCCTGGAACCTGGAGTTATAAAATGTGATAGGGTCTTCCCTGGCTGGAAGGTTTGATGATAAAACTCATTCAAGATTATTTTCTGCAGCAGCGCCATTGAGCACACACTTGCACGAGAGCACACTGTTGACAGAACTTATCTAGGCAGTGATTTTTCTTTCTGTTTAGCCCTATTTTGAAGAGATCGTTCTCCTCTTCTCCCCAATATTTTTTGTAGCCTTTTATGTTAGAATGTACTTAGGTCATTTGATGTTGCTTGTATGAGTGTGTAAATACAAACATGTAAGAATAAAAGCTATAGAAGAAGAGAGCATGAATTTAAGGTGCAGGTAGGACTTCGGAGAAGCTGGAAGTGGGGAGGGAGGAGCAGAAATTATTCAAATACAATAATCAGGAATTCTTGAAAATAACTTAAAGGGAAACAAAAAAAAATTTAAAAAACACCAGGAATACCAACACAGTAGTCCTTAATTTGGGTGTCGACATTTTGCAGTAGTATGGTTTGAATATATTGTCACTCAGTAGCTGAAAGTAAGTTGATCTTATATTTATAATTCAAAATTTATACTAACCATGCTTCAAACCACAAAGAAATATGGTTCATAATGGCCAATTTTTAACTTGTTTTATAGTCCATCAAGATGGGAATATCACCTTAGGGTACAATTTGTTTTTTCTTACCATAAAAGTCTGCCACCATGAGAAACTTCATATGAATAAAAAAGTGAGCCCCCTGCAGAGGTAATGAGAGCAAATGCATTCAATCTTCCTTCTGATGTGTCATTCTGACTCTTTTGACAGTTGAAGATACAAAATTACAATCAAATGCCTTTAGCACAGGAGTGAAAAATGCAAACATTAAGCAAATTTCTTCACATGAAATAATTAACAGTGTGCAAAGATTTGACTCAGTGGATTTTAAAATGTAAGAATTTGATATGAAATATGTAGAATTACAAAAATATAAGCATATGCCACAAGAATGACTGAGGAAACTGGACTCACACACTCAGTTTTATTTGTCTTATCTGCATTCATTGTTTTTTGTTATTCTTCTCTCATATATTACATCCTGAGGGCAGTTTCCCATTTGCCAACTCCTACCCTTCCCTCTCCCTTGGATCCACCCATCTCCCTCCCCACAGAAAAGAGAAGGCCTCCCAGGAATATCAACCGAAAACTGCATAACAATCTACAGTAAGATCTGTCACATATACCATCACATTGGGGTTTCACAAATAGACAAAAGAGTCTGGGATGCCACTCCCATTAGCATTTCTACAAGAACACCAATCAATCAACCATAACATACATGCAGAGGTCCTAGGTCAGACCCCTATAGGCTCCTTAATCTCTAATACTGACCCAATCCTGGTCAGTAGGTCCTGCAGGCCCAGTCCTCCCTGCGGTGTGTTCCAGATCTCTATGCTTCCTCTGATACTTCTTCCCTCTCCTGTGAAGGACTCCTGAGCTCAGCCTAATGTTTGCACCAGGACTGTGTATATAGACAGTGGTTAACAGCACCCCATAACTCCAGTTCCAGGGGCTGCAACACCCTCTTCTACATCAGTGGGCACTCCACACAAGCCAAACATTCACACACACACACACACACACTCACAAATTAAACAAATAAACAAATCTTGTTTATAAAGAAGTGAAAACATAAAACATATTCTGAGTTATAAACATGATCTTCGTCTTTATTCTCTTGATTTGTAGAAGTGAGTCTTGCTGTCTTGGTGTAAATGATTTCTCACATAAAAGTAGGAGGCAAAAGGGAAAAATACAAAGATACAGAATGCTTATTAACTGAACCACTGAATTCAGGTCAGCCAATTCTGAAGAGGTTTTAATTAACATTCAACAAAAAAGCATTGCAACATGAAAAGGTGATTTGAATGTAGGTATTTTCTTTAAGCTTATTTTGGTTTTGACAATAGTACATTTATTAAATATACAGATAGAATTGAAATTGAGGAGTGAAGAATAATATTTCCTAATCTGATGTTGATGGTGGTGGTGATGGTGGTAGTGGTGGTGGTAGTGATAGTGGTGGTGGTATGTGTGCATGTGAGTTTATAGATGTAGGGTCACACATATATGTGCTTGTGCATTTGACATCCTAAGACAATGGTGGGTGAAAACCACCTCATCTTGCATTTTGAGACAGAGACTCTTACTGGCCTAGAGCTTCCAACATAAGGTAGGATGGCTGATGGGAGATTTTAAACAGAAGAAATACTGAGTAATCTGGAATCTGCCTATGTTCAGTGCTGGGATAAAAATATGTATACAATATCTGGATTTTTTTACATGTACATTCAGGACATCAAGTTCAGGTCTCCATGCTTATGAACCAAGAATTTTACTACAGCCTTGAGCTATAAATAGGTATTTGCAATGAAGTATTCAATAGTAATAACCCTGAGTGTGCCAATAAAACTGGCTCCTTTAAGCATAGCCTTGGGAAACACATGGTTATACTTTGGGATTTTAGAGACAATGGGAAGACATAAAATTTTATTCCAAGCAGGATATTGTTGACCAACTGAACTAGTTTCACACTTATACTACTATCAAGGAAAAAAAAAATCACCAGAACTGATAAACTGCTGTAAGTGTTCTCATACATTTCAAAAGACTAAATGAGAGTATGCATACTGCACATTGTTCTTAAAACCTATAAAAACATCAAAATTATTACTTTATTTAAAACAGAAAATAAATATAAACCATAATTGTTTTTACATTTTACCATGTGTAAAATAGCAAGTGTCCAACAGGAAGCCTGTGTGGTGCTTCCTAATAACCTTCTACCTGCTAGCAATGGCTCTACCTTTGTTCCCATCCATGTCCATGGCTCAGTTGTCTGAAGACTATGCTTTCATAGGAGCAAATTTCTAAAGAGCTTTTCTAATTTAAGTCTCGTGTTTTATGGTTCTTGTGCTCCATCTGTATGTCAGTAACTCCTGATTAATTTCATTACATGGCCAGGGGTGAAGCAGATGTTTTTGTTGATTTTATTTGTTTGTTTTCATTTTAGTGCCTTCTGTAATGCAATTCACAAAAGCGGAATATTGCAAATGCTTGCTTATCATTAGGAACAAAGAGTATTTACATAGATTTTTACTTTAGTGTCTTATAACTTTTGATAAATACATCTACTTGGACTCTAAAGATCTAGTAATTTATGAGTCATGTTTCTCTCATCACATCAACATAATATAGTTTTATTTATATTTAATCAATAGATGGTGACATTTAGTGTAAAAATGGGGCTAAGAACTACCTCATATTCTCTTAAAGGGAAAAACAGGAGTCAGATCATATCACAGATGTGCCAAACTCTAAAGATTGGGCATCTAACTCCAATATCACCTTCCAATAAAAAGAGAAAACACACAGATGCCATTTCATGAGTAGAAAAAAACTGTTCAGTGAAGTAAAAGGTATTAGTAATTTTAAAAGAACATTATTAAAAATAATAGATATAGGTGGAAATTTCCTTAACTTGTAAAGTTTATTTACCATAAGTCTACAGCAAAATTATCATTTACAATGGTAACAAAATATGATTTTAACATCAAAATAATGGTGACTAAGATCATCATTTATACTGAATTACTTTGTATATTAACATCTTTTGTAGTAAGGAATGTGAGTAACATTGAGTAAAGGTGAGACAAATAGGTGGACTTGGAGTGAACACTTATTAGACCATTGTTTTCATATGGAAAAGAAATAAATTGATCATTTGTGACATTCAATTCTAGGTACCCTAAGGCCTGAAGGCTTCAGCAACAGAGGGACATGAAGATATCCCAAACAAGGCTTTAAAAGTTCAGTTCATGAAAGAAAGTATCTGGCTACTAAACTCCGATTATGTCAACATTGATTCTCAGGAATGAGCCCAGGCACAGGACTAAATTACAACATGAAATTTTCTTTATTGAGACACCTCATTCAGCTACTTCCTCTATACCATGTGCTCTATAAAGCAAGCACCACTGTTTTAGAGCAAGTAATGTGTCTGAGAAATAGCCATCAGAAGTGTGGGTAAATGAGGTTTTGAGTGAGGAGGTGAAGAAGTTGAGAAAGACATGAAAATGAATAGGTGACTCATACTGAAAGATGGAGCTCATTAACTATCGGTTCTGATACAGCACCTCTTAGAGACTACTTCTGGATGCTATGTTCTTTTCTCTGGCTCATATCACTAAAACTGGTAAAATATTGTAGGCAGAGAATTTCTCCCTGGTATATAGTCTCAGCTACAGTCAGAAGCCATCACACCAGAGGCAAATGGCCACAGGAACCTGGATTAGATGTCCTCACTTAGGCATTCGATAAAAATGACAATTCTACTTGACTACCACCTATTATGTAGAATCTTGGTTTCTTAGCCATTGTCCCCTTCCTGCTTTGTATTATATAATTCTTTCCCAGCTCTCTCAATTCAGCACAGATTTCATAAAGGTAAAGCTATATCAGAAACTCTTGTACCTCTAGTATCTAGAATGTTTGACACATAGTAGATACTGTGGAATGAATGTTTTTGTCCCTTCCTCAATTCTTATGTTGAAACTCTAATCCTAAATATGACAGCATTTAAGAAGAGCATTTAGGAGGTGACTAGGTTTAGGAGAGGTCACAATAACCAAATTTTAATTTGTCATTGAGTCCTTATGTCTCAGCTTCCTAAACACTTACCAGTGAAAGACTTGTGAGGAAGTAATCCAAAAGGGAGTCCTCACCAGGAATATAACCATGCCCCCTATCTTGGACTTCTAGTTTCTTTAGGATGTAGGGATAGATGTTTGTTACTTAAATCACCTCTTATCTTAAAGTGGCTAAGATTTGAGTTTTAATTAGTTTTAGTTAAATTCAAGAATGAGATGCTAATTTGTTCACCAAAGAATGGTAAAAACTAACAATGAGAAAACCAGTATTTTAAAGCAAGTTTGGTATTAGAAAATCCCATGTGGCAATGGAAGAAATATAAATTGATATAATTTTTGAAGACCAATTTATTGACATCAACTGTACTACAAAGCAAACTTACTCTATGACCTTTTAACATTATGATAGCAAGATGTTCATTCTTGCCTTATAACTTAGAACAATTTCTGGTCTTGTGGCAAAGATATATAAAACAATATTAATAGCAATATTCTTAACAGAGAAATATTGTAAATTGTGTGGTTACCAGTTTTTGTTGTGTATAGTAATATAGAAATATAGTAAGTTGGGCTTTTTTTCAATGTATGGCATGAACCCAGGACCTTCTGAATGATAGGCAGTTCTACCATTAAACTATAACCACAGTACTGACAATGAGAAACATTTTTATGTTGAATTATTCTATGAAGAGCATGCGTTCCTGATAGTGTGTCAAACATATCTATTATTTTTCTTCTTCTATCTAATAAAAACATAGCAATAATGCAACTTAAATGTATAAGTTATCACTGGCTTTGCAGGGTGCTCCTTAACAAATCCACACAATGATTGAGTAGGATCACTGTGTTTGGCAATATTGTGGTAAACCAGCCCAAGTCCACACTATCAATAAGCTGGATCTGTAAAGTTTGAGTCCACGGGAAAGATACTTCGATCATGTGTTACCGATTAGTAAATGTAATCTCACAAAGATTAATTGCACTGTCCAAAGATAGCACCAGTAGGTGGCACAGTCAGAATTTCAATATGCTTTCCTTCACCATAAATCTATGTTCTTCTTGTTGCAAACTAGTAACAACAAAATAAATATGTTAGCCACAGCAAAGTCAATCCCTAGAGAAACAAAAACAAAACTAAAAGTAAGGCAATGATGAGTTTTGAAATGCCAGTGTTTCCATCCAGCAGAGACCATATCAAAATGAGGACCTGTGCTGTGTCCTGGAAATATCCATGCAAAACAAAAGATAGAGGTGTGGGTTTTCTTCCTAGGAAGGCAACAATATTTATGCAATACTACTTTTCTTTTAGATAATTTAATTCAAGATTTAAACCAAAAGTTTTAAAGGTTAAAGTTAAAAATAATTACAATCTTAAAAACACATATAGCTAGTCCTTTTTATGTTTGTTTAACTCTAGATGTGACTGTGTTGTTACTTAGCTGTAAAGGTCATTTAAGAATTAGAAGCCTGTGTTGAAACTCAAGATTTTTTCCAAGACCAACTGCAAGAATTTAATTATATCTTCCTGAAGAATTAGATCAGAATTTTGTTCTTATGATTTAAGACATCACATCTGGAGATATTGCATTTACAGACTAAGATAAAATGTTGGTTTTATTAGTATTCTTTAAGAAAAACCACTTGACTTCCAGTTTCTGTGTCTGCCTCTAGACAATCCTCTGCCACAGTGCTCCATACACAAGTGGGAGGTAGCTAACCAACCAGGTGTGCAGAGAGGCCAGGCAGCACAGGTAGAACTTCCACTGCTGCTCAGAGGATCACATCCGGAACTCTCAGACGGGAGCCTTATGGTTTCTGTCTCTGGCTAGGAACCATCTTCTGCCAAAGCACACCATATCCAAGTGGCACAGAAAGGTAACTAACCATCCAGGAGTGTGGAGAGGCCTGACAGCACAGATAGAACCACCCCTGATGCTCAGAGGATCACACCTGGAACCCTCTGGCTGAAGTCTTCCGGTTTCTGTCTCCGGCTTGGGAACATCCTCTTCCACAGATCACCATATCCAAGTGGTGCAGGGAGGTAGCTGACCACCCAGGAGTGCAGAGAGGCCAGACAGCACAGGTAGGACCACCCCTGCTGCTCAGAGGAAAGAGTCAGAAACCCTGAGGGAACAAAAGCCTAGGAGTAGCCTGGGACAGGAGTCTTCTGATTTCCATCTTCACCCAGAACTGATTGGGGCCACAGATCTACATACCCAAATACAACCACAAGAGAGCTGGTCTGGCAGGAGTACCTACATATCTGTGTACACAGAGAGAACAGGTCTCCCAGGAGCACAGATACAGAGACTTGCAGGACAGATAAGCCATAGTCAGAGACAGCAACATCAGTTAACACCAGAGATAACCAGATGGCAAAAGGCAAATGCAAGAACATTACCAACAGAAACCAAGGCAACTTGACACCATCTGAATTAAGTTCTCCCATGAGAGCAAGTACTGGATACTCCAACACACTGGAAAAACAAGATCTGGATTTAAAATCACATCTTATGATGCTGATAAAGAACTTCAAAAAGGGCATAAATAATACTCTTAAAGAAATACATGAGTTAACAAGTAGAAGCCCTAATTCCTTAAAGAAATACAAGAGAATATGGGTCAAAAGGTAAAAGCCCTTAAAAAGGAAACACAAAAGTCACATAAGGAATTATAGGAAAACACAAACAAACAAGTGAAGGAACTGGACAAAACAATCTAGGATCTAAAAATGGGAAGTAGAAACAACAAAGAAGTCACAAAGGGAGAGAACTCTGGAGATAGAAAACCTTGGAAAGAAATCAAGAGTCAGAGATGAAAACATCAGCAACAGAATACAAAAGATAGAAGAAAGAACCTAAAGTGCTTAAGATACCATAGAAAGCATTGACTCAACAGTCAAAGAAAATGCAAAAATGCAAAAATCTTGTAACCCAAAACATCCAGGAAATCCATGACACAATTAAAACTTCCCTAACATAAGAAAAAAGATGTCCATGAACAAACAAGAAATCTACAGAACTCCAAACAGACTTGAACAGAACAGAAATACCTCCTGTCACATAATAATCAAAACACCAAATGCACTAAACAAAGAAAGAAGATTAAAAGCAGTAAGGGAAAACGACCAAGTAACATATGAAGGAAGACTTATCAGAATTACACCAGACTTCTCACCAGAAAACTATTAAAGCAAGAAGGTCCTGGACAGATCTCATACAAACCCTAAGAGAACACAAATGCCAGCACAGTCTACTATACCCAGCAAAATTCTCAATTACCATAGATGGAGGAACCAAGATATTCTATGATAAAACCAAATTTGCACAATATCTTTCCAGAAATCCAGACCTACAAAGGATAATAGATGGAAAACGCCAATATAAGGAGGGTAACTACACCCTAGAAAAAGCAAGATAGTAATCTTCTTTCAACAAACACAAAAGAGATAACCACACAAACATAAAAATAACATCAAAAATAACAGGAAGCAACAATCACTATTCTTTAATATCTCTTAACATCAATGGACCCAATTCTCCAATAAAAAGACATAGACTAACAGACTATCAACATAAACAGGACCCAGAATTTTGCTGCATACAGGAAACACACCTCAGTGTCAAAGACAAACACTACCTCAGAGTAAAAGGCTGGAAAATAATTTCCAAGAAATGGTCCCAGGAAACAAGCTGGAGTAGCCATTCTAATATCAGATAAAATTGACTTTCAACAAAAAGTCATCAAAAAAAAAAAACCATGAAACGACACTTCATATTCATCAAAGGAGAAATCTATCGAGAAGAACACTCAATTCTAAACATCTATACTACAAATGTAAGGGCACCCACAATTGTAAAAGAAACATTACTAAAGCTTAAAGCACACATTGTACCTCACAAAATAATTGTGGGTGACTTCAATACCCCACTCTCATCAAAGAACAGATCAGGGAAACACAACCTTAATAGAGACACAGTGAAACTAACAGAATTTATGGACCAAATGGATTTAACAAATATCTATAGAATATTTCATCCTAAATCAACAGAATACATCTTCTCAGCACCTCATGGTACCTTCTCCAAAATCGAAAATATAATTGGTCACAAAACAGACCTGAATAGATATAAGAAGATCAAAATAATCCCATGCCTCCTATAAGATCACTATGGGGTAATGATGTTCTTCAATAGCAACAAAAACAGAAAGCCCACATACACATAGAAACGGAACAATGCTCTACTCAATGATACCTTGGTCAAGGAAGAAATAAGAAAAGAAATCAAAGACTTTTTAGAATTTAATGAAAATGAAGGCACAACATACCCAAATTTATGGGACACAGTGAATGCAGTGCTAGGAGGAAAACTCATAGCTCTGAGTGTCTCCAAAAAGAAGCTGGAGAGAGCATACACTAGCAGCTTAACAGCACACCTGAAAGCTCTAGAGCATAAAGATGCTAATACACCTAAGAGGAGTAGACAGCAGGAAATCATAAAACTCAGGGCTGAAATTAACAAAGTAGAAACAAAAAGAACTGTACAAAGAATCAGCAAAACCAGGATCTGGTCCTGAGAAAATCAGCAAGATAGATAAACCCTTATCCATATTAACCAGAGGGCACAGAGACAGTATGCAAATTAACAAAATCAGAAATGAAAAGGGAGATAAAACAACAGAATCTGAAGAAATTAAAAAAAAATCAGATCATACTACAAAAGCCTATACTCAACAAAACTGGAAAATCTAGAAGAAATGGACAATTTTCTAGACAGATACCAAATACCAATGTTAAATCAGGATCAAATAGACCATCTAAACAGTTTCATAACCCCTAAAGTAATAGAAGAGGTCATTGAAAGTCTCCAAACCAAAAAAAGCACAGAACCAAATGGTTTTAGTGCAGAATTCTTTCAGACCTTCAAGGAAGGCTTAATATCAATACTCTCCAAATTATTCCACAAAATAGAAACAGAAAAAAAATAAACTGCCCAACTCATTCTATGAAGCCACCAATATACTGTTACCAAAACCACATGAAGTTCCAATAAAGAAAGAGAATTTCAGACCAATTTCCCTTATGAATATCGATACAAAAATACTCAATAAAATTCTTGCCAACTGAATCCAAGAACACATCAAATTGATCATTCACCATGATCAAGGAGGCTTCATCCCAGGGATACAGGTATGGTTCAATATACGGAAATCCATCAGTATAATTCACTACATAAACAAACTAAAAAAACAAAAAACAAAAAAGCAAAAAAAAAAAAAAACCAAAAAAACAAACAAAAAAAAAAGCCACACATGGTCATCTCATTAGATGCTGAAAGAGCACTTGACAAAATTCAGCATCTTTTCATGCTAAAAGTCTTGGAAAGATCAGGAATTCAAGGCCCATATCTAAACATAGTAAAAGCAATATACAGCAAACCAGTAGCCAACGTCAAAATAAATGGAGAGAAACTTGAAGCCATTCCACAAAAATAAGGAACTAGGCAAGGCTGTCCTCTCTCTCTCCATATTTATTCAATATAGTATTTGAAGTTCTAGTTAGAACAATTAGACAACAAAAGGCGGTCAAAGGAATACAAATTGGAAAGGAAGAAGTCAAATTATAACTATTTGCAGATGATCTGATAGTATACTTAAGCAACCAAAAAAAAAAAAAAAACTCCACCAGATTATTCCTACAGCTGATAAACAACTTCAGCAAAGTGGCCGGATACAAAATTAACTCAAGCAAATCAGTAGCCTTCCTATACTCAAAGGATAAACAGGCTGAGAAAGAAATTAGGGAAATGATACCCTTCACAATAGCCACAAACAATATAAAGTATCTTAGTGTGACTCTAAACAAGCAAGTGAAAGACCTGTATGATAAGAAATTCAAGTCTCTGAAGAAAGAAATTGAAGGAGACCTCAGAAGGTGGAAAAATCTTCCAGGCTCATGGATTGGCAGGGTGAATATAGTAAAAATGGCCATCTTGCCAAAAGCAATCTACAGATTCAATGCAATCCCCATCAAAATCCCAACTCAATTCTTCATAGAGTTAGAAAGAGAAATTCTCAAATTTATCTGGAATAACAGAAAACCCAGGATAGCTAAAACTACTCTCAATAGTAAAAGAACTTCTGGGGGAATCAGTATCCCGGACCTCAAGCAGTACTAAAGAGCAATAGTGTTAAAAACTGCATGGTATTGGTAGAGTGACAGGCAGGTAGATCAATGGAATAGAATTGAAGACCCAGAAATGAACCCACACATCTATGATCACTTGATCTTTGACAAAGGAACAAAAACAATCCAGTGGAAAAAAAGATAACCTTTTCAACAAATGGTTCTGGTTCAACTGGAGGTCAGCATGCAGAAGAATGCAAATCAATCCATTCTTATCTTCTTGTACAAAGCTCATGTCCAAGTGGATCAAGGAACTCCACATAAAACCAGACACACTGAAACTAATAAAAAAGAAACTGGGGAAGAGCTTTGAGTACTTGGGCACAGGGGAAAATTTCCTGAACAGAACACCAATAGCTTATGCTCTAAGATCAAGAATTGACAAATGGAACTTCATAAAATTACAAAGTTTCTGTAAGGCAAAGGACTCTATCAATAAGACAAAACGGCAACCAACAAATTTGGAAAAGATCTTTATCAACCCTACATCCGACAGAGAGCTAATATCCAATATATACAAACAACTCAGGAAATTAGACTCCAGAGAGCCAAATAACCTATTAAAAAATGGGGAACAGAGCTCAACAAAGAATTTTCACCTGAGGAATATAGAATGGCTGAGAAGCACCTAAAAAAATATTCAACATCCTTAGTCATTAGGGAAATGCAAATCAAAACAACCCTGAGATTTCATCTCACACCAGTCAGAATAGCAAAAATCAAAAACTCAGGAGACAACAGTTGTTGGCGAGGATGTGGAGAACACTCCTCCACTGCTGGTGGGATTGCAAGCTGGAACAACCACTCTGGAAATCATTCTCATGGTTCCTCAAAAAACTAGGCATGATACTACTAGAGGACCCTGTTATACCATTCCTGGGCATATACCAGAGGACTCCCCAGCATGTAATAAGGACACATGCTCTACTATGTTCATAGCAGCCATATTTATAATAGCCAGAAGCCCAGATATCCTTCAACAAAGGAATGGATACAGAAAATGTGGTATATTTACACTATGGAATACTACTCAGCTATTAAAAACAGTGAATTCATGAAATTCTTCAGCAAATGGGTGTAACTGGAAAATATCATCCTGAGTGAGGTAACCCAATCACAAATGAGCACACATTGTATGCACTCACTGATAAGTGGATATTAGCCCGAAGCTTGGAACACCCAAAATACAATTCACAGACCAAATGAAACTCAAGAAGAAGGAAGTCAAAGTATGGATACTCACAATGTGTGAAGCAGAGACTGAAGGAAAAAACATCCAGAGACTACCCTACCTGGGGTTCAATCCCACATACAGTAACCAAACCCAGACACTATTGTGGATACCAACAAGTGCTTGCTGACAGGAGCCTGATATAGCTGTCACCTGGGAGGCTTTGTCAATGCGTGACAAATACAGAGGGGGACACTCTCAGCCAGCCATTGAACTGAGCCCAGGTTCCCCAATGGAGGAGCTAGAGAAAGAACCCAAAGAGCTGAAGGAGTGTTCAGCACCATAGGAGGAACAACAATAAGAACCACCCAGAATCCCCAGAGCTCCCAGGTACTAAACCACCAACCAAAGAGTACACATAGAGGGACCCATGGCTCCAGATGCATTTACAGCAGAGAATAGCCTTTTTGAACATCAAAGGAAGGAGAGAGCCTTGGTCCTGAGAAGACTAGATGCCCCAATATAGAAGAATGCTAGGGCAGAGAAGCAGGAGTGGGTGGATTGGTGAGCAGGGGGAGGGGGAATGGGTTAGGGGATTTCCAGGGAGGAAACCAGGAAAGGGGACAACATTTGAAATGAAAATAAATAGTATATCTAATAAAAAAAATAGCTAAAAAAAGAAAGACCACTTGATATTTTTAGAAGGTTCTAAATCATATGACCCTTAAAAGATGATAAAACATATTATATTGAGGTATTGAGGTTACATCACGGCATAGAAGTGAGAATAGTCAAAAAATTTTTCAAAAAATATAAAATATTTAAATATTTTATATTAAAATATAAATTAATTAAACCTCAAAAACTATTACCATCTCTTACCTCTGTCTGTGAATTTGGACTAGTTTACTTAAATTCATTGACTTTTCTTTCAAATGCATGAAACTGAAATGGCAAATCTCCATCTCATCTACAACAAATCTTAGCCATTAGGTTTGAAGTAGTTACTGTCTTATCAGTGGTATTTTGTTTCACTTAAATATTTCAATATACGTTGAAAACAACATGGAAGGTTTACTTCATATGATTCTTTCTGTATTTCAAAGGTATTAAAATTCCATCATATTGATGAATATTGCTGACATGCCACAGAATATGTCAAGTCTTACATTAGACAATGGTAATGTGTAGGTCAGTAAAGCCTTCAGTCTTCAAGTTCAACATGGGAGAGACAGATAAGCAGACTGTATGAGAATCATTGGTTAGATGGACTAATCGCTAAGAAGGAGAGGAGTAGAACAGAGAAATTTCATTCAAAAGGGTGAGAACTGATCTGGGTCTGAAAGAAGTTTAAGCAGCCAGGAAATAGAAAAGAAAAGCCATCTCAACAAAGCAACATGTAGCAAGTAAGATGTGGCATCTTCTAAAGAAGTCCTGGGAAAGCTAGAAGGAAGGACAGAAAGAAAATAGACAAGAGCCCCCTTGGTGCATCATCTTGTCACACTTGGCAGTGAAATGATGGACTATTACAAAATAAACTGTAAAACTGTGTCCAGTGAGAGAACGCATGCACACAGGGAGAAAACTTTTACCAGCTATACATCTGACAGAACAAACAATAATTTAAAATCTTAAATGTCAGAAATCAAATAACCCATAATGTAAATGAACAAACTAAATGAGCCAACAACTTCAATAATAAAAATATGCATGGCTCATAATTATATAAAGATTCAATATCATTTGTTATGAGAGAAATAAATACCAAAACTATACCGAAGTTCCATCTCACTTCAGTTAGAATGACAATCACTAAGAAAATAAACAACAAATTTTGGCAAGGGTATGGAGAAAGAGAAAACTTTTTGCACTTCTGATAAGAACATAAATTGATGTAGCCATTATAAAAACTAGTATAGAGGTTACCCAGGAAACTAAAAGTAAAACCACCATAGGACCCAGCTATACCAATGCTGTGTTCATTCCTGGAGAAGTCTAACTCAGTATGTCATAGTGGTGCTCATCAATCCACTGTTCACAACAGCTAATGCAGCTAATCTAAATATCTATAAACAACCATGTAAACAAAGATGTAGTACAAATACCCAGTGGAGTTTTGCATAAATTTTCATAAATTACATAATTTATATGTGACATCAGCAAGGATTCTTCAATTTGATCAGAAAATCCTGTGATATACATTTATGAAAACATAATAAAGCCCATTGTTTTGAACACTAATTTGAAAATGGAATATTTCTGTCTTAGTCATGTCCCTCTGCAGCCAGGTGCATGAAATAGGATAGTTCACCAGAACATCTACAAAGCTAGAACCCAAAACCCATCTGTGAGAGCTTGGATGCACATAATGAGGACAGCAGTCAAAGCATTAGTACTGAGATTAAAATGAAAGGGTAAGGTCACAGAGGATGTAGGAAAAGGATCAATAATAACTAAATGGATTGAGGTAAAAAAAATCAAGGGTGACATAAACCCAAAAACAGAAAAGCCCTTGTGAATGACAGAAACTATTTGAGAGAATAAACTATAATTAATGCATTGTCCACATAAAACATCACAGCTTTGTATCTAGTTATAATGACCATGGACTTTTTCATGATAGTGTCTATGTTTTCCTGACTTGTAATTTACCTCAGTGCATTAAATTCTACTATTCCTTAGATCTCTGATCCCTATTAGATAAGAGAGATGCTCCTTCCTTGATGGTTTTCTAATTTATTTCTGCATATTTTTAATACTGTGGCACAAGTCCCTAGTTGGGTGAGAGAATGGTGTTCTTAAGACACAGGATGTATAGAAGTACTATGAGGTGCTGTTTTCTGGATACATAATGACTATCACACTAATGAATTATTCATAACAGCTGTAGTTACCCACACAAGCATAAGACTTGTACAAGATTAAGCCAGACAAAATTCCAGTGTTAATGGGGATTGGAGAGCATCTTGTGCTCCATGCTCACCCATTAATAAGGAGGTATTACAGGCAGCTGATACTTGTTAAGGAAGAGCTAATCATTCTTCCTTTAACGGTGCACATATAGGAAACACAAATTGGATCTAGTGGGTTATCAAAAACTTGGGCTGGGAACATGAATTTGAGAGGGGCTCATTGAAAGAAAAATGGAGGAATTGGATGAAGAAAATGGTAGGTATATGTAATCATATTTTAGTGTATACTTATAGAAAAATCTCAAAGATAAAACATTATAATTTAAAACTGCCTTTTGTATTGATTTTTCTTTTAATTTCCAATATGCAAACCCTAATGAAGTTTGAATATTTTCTTTCCATGTACTCAGAGTTGTTCGCATTCACATACAGTACCTCTTGCAGAGTGGATAGGATTTCATTTCTCTGTGACTTGGCATAAGGAAATTTCTACTTAGCCGGGCGGTGGTGGCGCACGCCTTTAATCCCAGCACTTGGGAGGCAGAGGCAGGCGGATTTCTGAGTTCGAGGCCAGCCTGGTCTACAGAGTGAGTTCCAGGACAGCCAGGGCTACACAGAGAAACCCTGCCTCGAAAAAACCAAAAAAAAAAAGGAAATTTCTACTTAAAAATTGACCTTTCAAATCTCTGCTACTGCACCAATACATCACAAAGAACAGTACTCCAAACTCTTCCCAGCTTTAAACCCTTAGATATTAAGAACTTAATAGGTTTATATTACAAGTTGCCAATATTGACAACTTCATTTACTGTTACCAGTTTCTGGCACAGAAGCTTTAGGCAATATTATATTAGCATTTTGGTTACTTCTAAAACCAGTTTTAAAGCTTGGCAACATGACTGTCATGTATCACAATAAATACATATTGACTAATTCTTAATACATATCAATATTATAAAACAGTTGCTTATCTTTATTCAGATACATTGCTATGTCTCCAGATGCTACTGTGTCAATGTGGTTTTAAATCTGAGACATTTCTTACTTACACATAATAGAATGCAACTTGTCTTAGGCAGTATTTACAGAATCAAGTGTAGGTTTGGCAGAGAGCACTAGCTCTGTGGTGAGCAACAGGATGATATTCAAATCCCTCTACACACTCCTACACTATGCAAGGCTACTGCTGTCACTGGGCCTGGTACAGAACTATCTCACACTGCTACCACTAACTACACCCAAATTCTCCCACTTTGTCCTCCTGTTTTTCTTCACTGTAGTTTGTGGGGGAGGGGATAGCAGAAAAATTTTAAATGGGCCAAACATAGATCCTAATCCAAATCCTGGTGAATTTGTAACTTTTTTGCTTGTTGCAATGAAATATGTGACAAAAACTACTGAAGGAAAGAAGGAAGGGAAGAAGAAATATCAGGAGGGAGGGAGAGAGGGAGGGAGGAAGGGAGGGAAAAAGGGAGGAAAGTAGGGACAGCAGAAGCTGAAAGGAGTAAATAAGGGCTGATTATCACTGGCTCTCATGGGAGGAAGGCATAGCCGCAGGAACAGGAGGCTCATCACACCACCCTCAGTCAGTGAAGACTGCTTGTGCCCAGCTTTTTTTCTCCTTTTTATTGGGTCTGAAATCTTCCCATAGAATAGGGCCATCTACATATAGGGTAGGTCTCCCCACCTTAATTAATGTATGGTACAAAAATCCCTCACAAACACACCCTGAGATTTGTTTCAATAGTGATTCTAAAAGCCATCAAGTTGACAAGATTGTTCATCATACCATGCTTACAGGATTTGTTTTCTCAGGTTTTCTCCAGGTGGACGAAGGGTGTTTGAGTGGGGAGGTGAGATGGTGCATTTTGTGTGAGCCACACAGTAGAAGAGACTTCATAAATGAGAAGACATGGTGAAATTGATAGTTTTAGGAGGTGGTGTTACCAGGATCCCTGTACAGGAAGAATTTTAAGTCATTCACAATGTATTGAAAGAACTGTAAGTGACCACTATAGACTCTTGCTTTTATTACATTGACATAAGGACCTTATATGTTCACTGAAGCTACAAATATATTACAGATAACAAATGAACTTGTCAAGTTTCTGGATGCCTATATTAGTCAATATTCTATTTATTTGATAAGACATCATGGTCAAAGCAATTTATAGAAGGAGGGGTTTGTTTGATACAAAAGACAGGAGTTCATAATGACAGGAAAATCATGGCAGCAGGGCAAAGACACAGTGGCTAGAGCGGCAGCTGAGAGCTTCTGTCTCAAACCATAAACAACAGAGTCAGCAAAACCAAAAAAATGGCACAAGTCTTTAATCTCTCAAAACCCACCTTCAATAGCATCTTTCCACCCCTATGGCCATACCATGTAATCCTTCCCAAACCAGACTACCACAACAAAACCACCACAGCACTCTATTGCAATATTTAGGCAGCTGATTTTCTTGCCGAAAAATCAGGAGTTTATGAGAAACTGGTGAGCAACAATGACCAGCAATATGGTAATGGATTGACTATCCTCAAGGCCCATTATGAGTTCAGTGTAATGTATTAGAAAGGTATGATCCAGGGGAAAGCTGGTGTGCAAATGCACACATTTCAGCTTTGTGCAAAATAATGCATGTGTCCCATCTCTTCCCTTTCTCAGATAAAGCAAACATATTCAAACCCCGCTATCTAAAATAAAATAAGCATCTTCAAAATTGGTCATATGTAGTTCTTTTTCCCATTTGTCAGCGTGGTTTGTTTGGTGTCAAATACCTAAGATGTCATCAGACTTGTTATGTAGTTGAGGATGGCCTTGAACTCCTGATCCTCCTGCCATCATCTCCCTAATGCTCGGTGACAGCCACACAGCAGTAAGCGTGGTTTGCATTGCACTTCTTTTCATAGCTGCTGTGCATGGAGCAGTCTGCATTCACTTCAGAACCATTCTGTGCCTGCTTTCTATCCTACATGAGCAGATGGACCCATCTAGCCAGTGACAGTGACATGCCATGCAGATATGCCTGCGATTCATATCTGTATCCTCAAGTGAGTTCCCAAGTTTATGGAAGGTACACAGATTCTGTAATACATACTATTAAAACTAATAGTAATGAGTAATAGAACAAGTAGTTTTCCCTAAAGATTTTTCTATTTTTCTCATTTAAATAAAAGTTCATATTATATCATAAAAATTGCATATATAATTTAAGATGTTCTTTTGATATTTCCTGATTAAATATATTTGAAGATTCTATAAAAATCTCCTAGTCTGAAACAGTCTAAGAATATTATATAATGATTTTATTTTATTAATTCCAAATAATTTATATCCCCAAATATTTTGGTGTCATAAAAAAGCTGAAGCTCGTCTTTTCCAGTTGTGTTTTTCAGTTGTTATTTCCAGTTGTCTTTTACAGTTGTTATTTTAATAGAAATGTCCTTACCTCTTTATAAATTGTTGTTCTGTATTCATAGTCTGTTTGAAAAGGAACATTTGGACTTAAGGCATATCTGAAAGTTGGAAGTTCAGTCAGAAATTCACATATGTAACTACAAAAAAAATAGCAAGAAAAGAGAGCTAATGCTTCTGTAAGCTAATGCTTCTGTGCTCCCTACCTCAGGTAGGCAGCAAAGCAAGGGTGTCAATCCTACATGGAGCTGCAGTCCTTGTCTGAACTTAACCCTCACAAGTGCACTCTGCTCAGGCACCTGCACTGCTCAGAGGACCCTTTTCTCATAGGAAAGGAAAAGATCCATATTCCTGAACAAACAGAACAAGATAGAAAGCAGCAATCAACGGACCCTGGGAGACAATTCAACAGAGAAAACTGGATAAGGCCCTATCTCGATCACAGGGACAAAAGGGTCAGTTTATAAAAGCTTATTTTCACTTGAAGGGATTATTGGAAAATTGTTTTTAGATGGAACTTGACACAACTAATTTTTATTTTAATACTACTTTGAAAGATTTTATAATGATCTATAAATATATCTCAGGGGATGTGGCCAGTGAAAATAACAAAGTACACACGTGGCTGGTGAGTGCTTCTCACCTTCCCTTAGGCAGCACACTGTTCTTAAATCTCTTAAATGCATCATTTTCCCTTAACTGAGAGGTGGTCCTTATTCAAATGATGATTTAAAATATTAATTTTAGTTCATGCATGCAATTCATTTTAGGACTGAAAGGGTCCCAGAAAGTTAAGACCAAGACAAACATACCTGGCATCAGCAGAGGGAGGCCCAAGTCTAGCAATTTCCTCCCAAACCATGTGCTTGCCAAGACCTTTCAATTCTGTTCACAAAGCTCTAGACATTTTTGTTTTATGTCCAAATAAAATATTCACTGCATACAGCTACTACAAAGATACTTGTGCCGAGTTATAAATGATTCATATAAGATAGTAGTGAGCATAATTGACAACCATTTAATTATTAGTGAATTACAAAAGGCAGTGACATGTATGAAAACCTTCTGTTAAAATAAGCAACAGTGATAGGCAAGTTTCTTTAGTGGAAATATAATGAGAGATTGATAAAGAAAGAAATGTGGTCGGGGGTGAGTCAGTAGCTATAGTACAGCATAAAAATAAAGAATGGATTGTCAGAAACCATATAAGAGCAAAGAAGGCAGGTGGCAGTCACCTACCCATCTGGAAACAGAGATGGGAATTCCCTCCCTAGGACAAACTACCTAGCCAGTCTACCTAGGATTTGTGCACCCTGGGTCCAGTGAGAGAACTCGCCTCTGAACCCAGCAACTGTGCAAAACAGTGTAGTCAATCAGTTTCCATTTTTCATCGTGTTCATAGGTCACAGTAGTTTTTACTTAAAACAGCTATGTTGAATTAGCTTCAGTGCAAATTATTGAATTGAAAAGCTTAAGCGTGTGACCAGAACCTTGAATAAATCACTCTGCCCAAAAATTCTGATATAAGGCACTGCAGGTCACATCCACACAAATCTGGTCTACAAAGAGTTCAGAAGTACCATTCAAGGAGATCATAGCTGTTCTGTATTACAAACCAGCACTGCACTTTGTTCTGAATAAGGGTTAGTCTTTAAAATAAGCCATGTGCTTTATCACATATCTGCCATTAGCTTAAGAAATAAGGTCTGCCTAATATGGAAGGGGGAAGGAGACAGGGAGAGAATGAGTAAAGGAGGTGAGGAGAGAGGAATGGAGAGAGGAACGAAGGGAGGGATGGAGGGAGGAAGGGAGGGAAAAAGAGAAAACTCATTTGGGGATCCATTTTTACCCACTATAAAACTATTAAATTGAATACAGAATAATCTAAAAATAATTGGAGTAATAAGCATAAAAGCCATAGGCTATAAAAGATTCTGGCTCTTTAGTATCTTGCAATTGCTTAAATTATTCACATATACTTGTCTTGAGACCATATATTGAAAATGCAAACTATTGTTATAACTTGGATAGTTGAAAAATCAACAATAAATTGAAAATCTTTTTCATATTTTTTTTTCATAAAATAGTTGCAATTGTTGACATTCTGATATCACACTGGGCTTCTGCATCAATATCACGGTGGTGTCATTGTCAAAATTGTCTCAAGTGTAGCTGGACCCAAGCAGAAGACTAACAGGAAACTAATTCAGTTGAAGCCAAAGGGAAGAATATCATAGGGGGAAGGATAAAATTGATGTATTTCTCAAAGACAGAGGTAAAGGAGTACTATGTGGTCTCCATGCATTCTATTATTGATCTGCTTCCTGGGATGTTTAATGTGCCTGGTAATAAGGAATTATTTCCCCAGCTTCAGACTTAAAATGTGATAATAAAAATTAATAGAGTAAAGACTATTTTTCTCTTTCCTTTGTGCATTTTTACGATGCTACATTTGTCATGGGAATACTAAGAAGATACACACATTGAACAGAACTCTTATGGATATAATGATTAGTGGTTTGAACATTAGCAAAGGTACGAATAATACTGAAGGCCATCAAGGGACTCTTGTGGATTCTTAGCGCACTAGGCTCCACAGATTTACTGCATGGGCATAGGCTATGGAGCCAGAGGGAACACACTTAGGCAAGTTACTCAACCTTAGTAAGCTTACTGTAAATGGGGATGATAATAACTCATATGATGATGGTAACTCACAGAGTTATTGGGAGACTTATAATAATTAATGTCAAAGAGGTGTGTGTCTGACATGAAGTAATTGCCATCATTATTTCTTAAAGAAACATAATATAAAGAATACATGTGAATTCTGTTCCTCCCTGTTCCAGCGACAGCCACATCTTCTCATGCAGTGCCAGCCTTTAGACTTGATGGTGAAGATTGGAATGAACAAATTTGGCTATATTAGATGCCTGGTTATCAGGACTGCCAAATCCTCTGGCAAAGTGAATATTGTTGCCATCAATGACCCCTTCATTGACCTCAACTACATGGTCAAATATTTCTGTATAATTCTTCCCATGGCAAGTTCGAAGGCACATTCAAGACTGAGAATGGGAAGCTTGTCATCAAAAGGAAAGTCATCACCATATTCTAGGAGCAAGGTCCCACCAGTATCAAATGGGGTTATGCTGGCACCTGGTATAGTGTGAAGTCTACTGGGATTTTCACCACCATGAAGAAGACTGGGGCCCACTTAAAGATGGGGCAAAAGGGCTCTCATCTCTGTCCCTTCTACCAATGCCCCCATGTTTATAATGGTTGTAAACCATGAGAAGTATGACAACTCAAGATTGTCAGCAAAGGTTCCAGAACTAAGATTATCCCCTTTGACAAGGTCATCCCTGAAAACAATGATGCTGCAGAAGGTTTCATGCCCATAGTCCTTGCCATTACTACCACTTGGAAGACTGTAGATGGTCCCTCTAGAAAGCTACAGTGTGATGGCCATGGGGCTGTCCAGAACATCATCTCATCTCTCCATCCACTGGTGCTGCCAAGGTTGCTGGCAAGATCATCCCAGAGTTGAACAGAAAGCACACTATCATGGCCTTCCATGTTCCAATGTGTTCATAGATCTGACATGCCACCTTAAGAAAGCTGTGAAGTATGATGACATTAAGAAGGTAGTGAAGCGGGTATCTGAGGGTCCACTAAAGTGCATCTGGCCTAAACTGGGGATGAGATTGTCTCTTGAAACTTTAACAGTGACTCTCACTCTTCCATCTTTGATGCTTGGGTTGTCATTGCTCTCAATGAGAACTTTCCAAAGCTCATTTTCTGGTATGACAATGAATACGGCTACAGAAACAGGGAGGTGGACCTCATGGTCTACATGGCCTCCAAGGAATAAGAAACCCTGGACCACCCACCCAGCAAGGTCACAAGAGCAAGAAAGAAGCCCTCAGTTGCCAAGAAGTCCCTGTCCCAACTCAGCCCTGAACTCTGAGCATCTCCTTAAGAGTTTCTATCCCATAGCCCTAGAATAACATGAAGAGCCTTGGGAACCTATTCTCATGAATACTATCAATACAGTTTACTACACCCACCCCCAAAAAATTGGAGTTTCCAATTCTAGCTGTGTCCAAATCACCCATAGCTACATTATAGTAAAAATGTTAAACTCTGTTCCCCAAAATATATATATTTAGTAGGCACAGTGAAGTAATTCCTACATTGGAAAAAGTCCATGCTTGATCCTTATACCCAGCTAAGGCTGATACCTATACCAATAATAAAATTGTCATAAAAAAACTCCAAATTTTTCAAATGGAAAGAGCTTTGAGTGGTGACAATAAGTCCATCTTTCCTGCCCTATATCACACACACACACACACACAAACACACACATATATATGCCCTATACTATACATATATGTATATATGTAAGTAAATGTATATTTTATTTATATATTCTTATATATAATACATATGTAAAGTGAAGCTCAAGATTGTGAATTCATACGAAAAGCCAGGCAGGATGGTGTGTGCTTGTCATCCCAGCACTGAAGAGGCAAGGACAACAGAATACCTAGATCTTGCTGGCCAGTCAGTCTATTCCAATTAGTGAACGGAAGGTTCAGTGAGACACCCTGTCTCAAAAATAGGGTGCAGCTAGATTAAATAAGCTACCAAAATTAAACTTTGGCCTCTAATTTCACAAATATGTGTGCACATGCTCCTGTACACTTGTGCACAATCACATGGAAACATACATTCACATACATATACACACACATACACATGTACATACACACATACATACATACACATAAACATTATATACACACAAACACACACACACACACATGTATCTATGGGGAAATGCTGACTATAGTTCTATAATTAATATATTGACACAGAATTACATGAAAGAAAAGAGTTGTCTCTATATATTATTTGAACAAAATACCAGCCAGCTAGGCAAGTTCAACTCTGTCACTCAGAGCTAAGCCAGCTCTGTTCAGCCTCTAGTCCAAAATACAAAAACAGAGGCCTGAACTTAAACCATCTGGCCTGTGATTCTGCCTTGGATTCATGAATTGTAAAATTTGATGGGTGCAAATTATTCATGAACTCCCATCATGCACTAACTCCTCCTCCTCCAACCTAGCCTTCCCATTATGTTTGGGAACAGCATCTGCAGCCTCATCAAGTTCATAACCATCATCACAGTAAAGAGAAGTCAAAATTGAAAGTAAATGAATGTGAATGAATATTTAGCTCAACAATACCATACCTCTAAGAATACAACAGTAAAATCTCCCAAAAATAAACGTTATGATGGTGAATTTGCACAAGGCATGTCAGCACAACTGAGACTGATGCTATGATCTAAACCTGAATAAGGAGAGATTCAAATAGATTATGGGCGTTGGAGATATGACTCAGAAGATGGGAGCACTGGCTGCTCATCCAGACGTCCTGCATTCAATTCCCAGAAACCACATGGTAGCTTACAATCATGTGTAATGGGACCTGATGCTCTCTTTTGCTGTTTATGAGGAGAGAGCACTCGTTTACATCAAAGGCATAAATAAATCTCAAAAAACACATAAATAGATGATGGTGACACTTCTGATTTTTCTTTTTGTTTTTAATTCTTCTGTTTATTTCTTTTTTCCAAGTCAAATGAAGGAAACATTGCAATGCATTTAACATTATCCTCTTTGGATGCTGTTACAAATAACATTTGAGTAAGCCACTGCCATAAACCTGTCAAAACAAACCCCTCAGAGCCTCATGAGTGCTCTCCATCCAATCATTAATAATAAGAAAAACAGCAGCCATCAATTCTAGAATGCTGACAACTGTCAAATGCAGTTCCTGCTGTTAACTCTGTATTAAGTACTTTAATCTTAACAATTACTATATAAAGGAAGCACTCTTTGCGCCACTGGATAACGTCTCACCCAGTTTCTTAAGGAGGGATGAACTTATTCCAGCACACTGAGACTGTGCTTCTGGAATATGCAGCTCAACTTGCAGAAGGACGGATCAAGCAGTGCTAAGCCAATGAGGACCGGATGAATGCAGGTACATCTTGATACCTTTACACCAAGCTAGGAAAACTACAGGATTTTAGACTTAGTGATCTCCAAGTCACTCTCTGAAGTGGCTTGAGGACGCCTTTATAATTGTATGCAAGTCCTGCTGCCCTAGCGTCTAATCGTTCTGTTACCTTTCCTATCCCAAGAGTGCATCACACAGCATCAGAAATGTCTCATGCCCTCGCCTCCTGGTCAGATTTTCATGCTGTTCGCTCTTCACAAGCACTGACATGATCCTGATCATTTGTGCAGCTCTAGGAATCAGGTGGCAGACACTAATAAAACAATGACATACCCTAGTGATACCAAGGTTCACAATGCTCAGTAGATATTGATCCTCACCAACCCCATCCCCACTGAGCACACCACTGTGTTCTCTCCTCTCCTGACACATCTGTCTCTTTTGACCTGACATTAGGTCTTTTAAGACAAGCCTGAAAGTCACTGTAAACTTAAGTGGATTTAGAGTCACTGATGTGACAATCTGACTAAAGCAAACATCTAGTGTTTCTGAGGACCTTTCAGAGAAGGGTTACATGTAGGGGAAAGACCCACCCTGAATGTAGGTCAGAATTGTTACATGGTATGACGACTCTGACAGGAGGGACAAACAAACAGCAGAGTGTCTGCATTCCCTGTCCTCTTTCCTGATCCATAATGACAAGAGCATTCTGCAATGCTCAGAGATACACATCCGCACCCTGATATATTGAAAGGCAAAAATTATGATTCAAAATAAAACTTTCATTCCATAAGTTGTGACTTTCTTTGATCACATAAATGGAAAAGAAGTGATACAGAAAACTGTGGTCATCACTGTACTTAAACCTAGCCTTGTAGTTCCCAGACCATCAGAACTGTCTGTGGGAAGAATAAGACTTTGGAGATGAAGGCTATTTAGGAATTCTAAGTGTAACTTAATGGGTGATTCTGTGTGGAACTCAAAAGTGAGACTAGAGACTAGCAAGCTGGCTCCATGAGTAAAGCCAGACTTGACTACCTGAGTTCAGAGACTGAACTTTCACATGATGGAGGAAAAGCATGGAGGCTAAGTGGAATGTGCCACCAGACAGAACTAATAAAGATGAGTGAGCTCAGACCCTGGTATCTCAGACTTGAGATCAGCAGGAGTTGAATCAGTTCCAACCCATTTCTGTACCTGCTCTAGAACATGTAACCACAACACTGAAAGGACCATAGACAATCAGTCATATAAGGAAACACCTGGATTCTTTCCCCCATGCAAGCAGAGCATCACTAACATCTCAAACTGAGCCAAAAGGAATTATCTACCCCTAAATCCCACCCCACTCTTCAGTGTTTATATAGTTCTGTCCACATGGAGTAAAGCACACAAGTTATTCCACTGAGGATCATCTGAGAGTACCTGTTTTTACTGAGCTTTAATACTTGGGGAAATTTCTCTCTCCCAAAGCATTCGTTGCTAGACCTTGGACCCACCTAGCTGGTCAGACTCATGCTGCCGAAACTACCACCTATACTGCCACCTCTGCTGGTGGTGCTGGCACTAACTCAGGAGTGGACTAATCAGGAAGGATTTTGGCTACCTTCCCTGTGCAGGCTGCCCAAACGTTCTTGCCTCTCTTCTAAGAGCTGTAACACTCCCAGCATTCCTGGCAGGTCCACAGCTTCAATAGATGCTATTCATCCTGACTGTTTTACCTTCTGGGAAGACAGCAGACAGCAGAACCTGGTCCCAAAACCCTTCTCTGACTTCTACACATGTGTAGTGGCATTCACATGGACACACACACACACACACACACACACACACACAAACACACACATACACACAAACAAAGAGAGGGAAAGTGGGGTTCAGGAAGAAAATGCAATAAAAATAAACTGAAGGAGAAAGAAAAACAGAGTTCCTATTTTTAAATGTTCAGTCTGTCCCTATTACTTGAAGTTGCAGATATGGAGATTATAAACATTGAGAATAGTAGTGCCATTAAGCAGAAGTTGAGAACCTCTCACAGGGATGATGATCAAATTCTACCCATGGAAGATTCTAATGTCTAAATCACAAACACATTTGAAAGATTGTCTCTTGAGAAATGAAATACTAAGTTACCTTGTTTACACAAGGTCACCTGTTAAAGTGGTTTTCAGGATTCAGCTGCCCAAGCACACAGAAGATACAGCAGCCATGATAAGGATCCTTCACTACTATTTCAGCATATGAAGAACTTTTTACACCATAGCAGGCTGGTTTTGCATGTTTTCACAGTGGGACAGTTGCTGCATCATGCAAGCTTGCAGCTACATTTTAAGGATGATCTAAGAGGCCAGGCAATATGTAACATGGTAGGATTCCAAGCAGGGAACCCTTAATGGGGAAATGAAATGTAAACTTCATAATGGTAGAGATGCTAAAATATAGAATGCTCCCAAAACCAAGAGAAGTCTGCCAGCAAGAGGTATGTAGGCTGCAAACACGAAAGCCACAGGGAAAAGCTTCAGAACCCTTAGCACTCACACCATGGCAACAATATTCTAGGCACAGCATTCATTCTAAAGAGCTATCTACTTTTACTTTATATTCAATTAAAAATACATTGTGTGAGTGTGTGTGTGTTTATGATGTGTGTTTGTGTGTGTGTGTGTGTGTGTGTGTGTGTGTGTGTGTGTGTGTGTAATAACAAAAGAAGAGGTAATGAACTTGAGAAGGAATGGAGGAAACAGACATCTGAATTTCTGAAAAAATAATGCTATCAGTAAAATCCCTTTTACTAATTATGCTAATATGTTTAAAATTGAAAATATTTAATGATTATTTTAATTGTTTAAAGTCTTCATGTCAAGGTTTCACATTCCTCCTGTTGTTGTTTCAAATTTGCCTCCTTGCTTTGCTTTAGCATTTTCTAAGACTTCTGTCTTTATCTCAAATCTCTAACCGTTAGTGACAACATGTTCTCCTTCCCTTAAGTGATAAAGGACAGCTGGAATTTAACTGTGATAAATACCCTTTCCCTAGACAGTAGTCCTTTGTTAGAGAGAAGACTCTGGGTGTATTTCATAAGGCTTATTATTTCCTTTTGAGACGCACAGACATTTTCTACCTCCAACCTTGAATCTGGTATGGGTCTATAGAAATAGAAAGCTCTTGCCAGCATGATGCTATTTGCTATAAATAAGGACAATTAATTTTAAAAATTCCTAGAAGAACAAAAAGCTTCCTATAAGAGGTTAAATTTATTTTACAGATTCTAGATAGATAGCTGTCTAAAGAGAATTATGATCTGGGGGCAACAGGGTCAGGGAGAATTTTACAAGAAAATATATTCTAATGCTTTAATGCTCTTTACATATTGAATTGCAACTCAAAACACAAAACATCAAGACAATAAATCATATTTTTAAAAATGGAATAAGGAATTATAAAAGGTTCTAAAAATACAAAGAATAAGGATGCAAAAATGATTAATATCTTTTATAATAAAGGATATGCATATTAAAGCTTTTGATAGACTCCATCTCACCCCAGCAATATTAGCCATCATCAATTGCAAATGAAGAGCTATGGAAACATCTCAGTAGTTAAGAACATGCTGCTCCTACAAAGGTCAAATTTCATTTTCCAGCATTCATCTTGTGTGGGTCACATTGGCCTATAATTTCATGTCCAGGGGATTAGAAACCCTCCAAGGGCACATGCATTTACTTACACATGCCCTCACACAGACACATACATATCCATATACATAAAAATGAATCTTATACTTTCTGGACACAGCAGCGCACACATAAACTCATGGTAGCACAAGATCTGTGCAAGCTCAAGCCAGAGAAAATTCCAGCATGAAGGGAGATAAGCATGAAGTCTCAGCACCAGCCATTTGTAGTTGATAGCTTGCTGGAAGAGGGAAAGTCAGTTTTCTATAAGAGGCAAATTCTCAGTGTTCCAATGAAAGTTCATACATCAAAGAGTATGTGGAAACCACTAATTAGACTTGATGCGGTTGGTGAATGACATGGGTGCATGTTAGGAAACAATGTATAAAGCTATGAATGTTCATATATTTGAACGCAAAATCCACAGCTGGTGGAACTGTTTGGAAAGGACTAGATTTCTTCTTGTTGAAGGAGGTGTGTCAATAGGGATAACCTTTGGAAGCTAAAAACCTAAGCCATTCCTAGTTAGCTCTTTCTATTTCCTGTTTGTGAGTTAGATGTAAGCTCTCCACTATTGCTCCAGTACCAGGTATGGCCATGTTCCTAGCCATGATCATGGACTCTAGCCTTCTGAGACCATGAGTACCAAAATTAGCTTGCTTTTATTTGTAAGTTACTTTGATAATGATATTCTGCCATGGCAATAGAAAAAAAACTAAGATAAGATAAGGGTACAGATTTGGGGGAAGTTAGGGTTGAGTGAATACAATAAAAATACATTGTACAAAATTCTCATAGGAGTAGAAATTTTCTTTATTCTATTTTAAAACAGATTTAAAATAAAAAAATATCCTCGCAGGCATGTAGTTATATAAATCAGTGAACCCACGGAAAGCAGTCTGATCTCACAATGCTTGAAGTGGTGCTACCATAGGCCTGAGCAATAAGACCCCTGAGTATATACCCAACAGCTTTATTTCTTTCCAGAGAGACACCGGCACAACCATGTTCATTGCCATTTTATTCACAGTAGCTAAGGATTGGAACCAGTCTAGATGTTCATCTACTGTTAACCTAGTAATGAAAATTGATACACATACACAATCAAAATTTGGCCATAAAGAAAAATGAAATTATGAAATTTCAGGTAAGTGGAAAGAAGTGGCAGAAATTAAAGTGAATGAGGTAACTGAGGACCAGAAAGACAAATACCTCATGCTCTGTCTCATATGTGGATCCTACCTTGGGCTTTTTAGGCATATAAGTCTAACTTAGAATATTGTGCAAACCAGGAAACTACATGAGAGTCACTAGGGGTGCATGGGGGAGAGGGAAACATAAGCAGAAATGGAAGTAGAGAAGGAAAGTGCTGTGGGTGAGATAAAGTAACAAGAGTCCAGAGATGGCAAAGATGAAGGGTAGGAGAGGATAACCTAAATGCATAGATAAGCTAGATGAAAAGATACTATCATCTGACCCAGTTAAGACATAATTTTCTTGAACGGGCATTTGAAGGAAGCTGTCCCCAATGGATGTACCATGCTGTTCCTAAAAGCTGTGGCTTACTAAGCAAAATTCCCAGTGCCAGTGTAAAATACATGAGTTGCTGGTTGTAGGAGTCCCAGAGGCCTCTAGAACAATGTAGACTATGACAGGAGAGTACATCACTAATTACTAGAGAAATGAAGTTAAATCTGTACAAGAAGCCTCCTCCCTGAGTGCTAGCTCCCATGGTTCCAGACAGTGCTATGGAAACTCCAGCTGTGAACTACCTGATGTTTCCAAACAAGATGTCCCCACTTGAACAACAGTGGCATCATTGTTAAGGGGACAACTACTGCTCTTTATTTGAACTTGAGGTTGACCTCACCAGAGAGGACTAATGCCTGCTGCTGTAAGCCTAGCCAAATACATGTGGATAGGGAATTAATGAGCCCTAACAACAACACTACTGCTATTCAGTTAAATTAACATTCTAAACATCTGCTTATATAGACAGACAAGTGCTACTCTAAGCATTAATCAGACAAGCCTCTACTCACAGTGAACAGCTGTGAATACAGAGTCACAGTTGTTCAAGTTGCTGACAAGTGATAGCTGAGTGCCCACCCCTAAACTGGACTGTAGTGACTTGATGTGAAGACCAATATAGTCTCCAGAGCCCACTTGGTGGCACTATTTTGGCAGTTTGAGAGGTGTGGCAATGATGGAAGAAGTGTATCTCTGGAGCAGGCTTTGAAAATTCAAAGACTGGAGGCATTCCCAGGTTCCCTGTGGCTTCCTGATTGTGGTTTAAGATGTGAGCGTTCAACCTGATGCCATTCCATGCTTCCCTGTTTTGACAGTGATGGGCTTCAATTCCCCTGGAAACATGAAACAATTGATCCCTTCCTTCTTTGTCTTATTTATGGTGTTTTATAACAGCAATTTAAAAAGAAAAATAAACTAGCTAATACAAGGGAACACTATGGAAGAAGGATCATGAAGAATGTAAACACAGGAAGATCAAGAGAAGAGCTTCAAAGTGACCATTGCTGGGCATGTCACAACCATGGCAGACAAGATTTCATAGCAGCTGCTGTTATCCATACAGCACCTGTCCAGGCTTGAGCTCTTCAATAAACAGTCATGGACTGGGGAGAGACCTCTCCCATGACATTCTTGGAAATGGGGAATCATTTTTTTTGGCTGCTTTCCCATTGATGAGACCACCAAGCTGCTGAGGCCAGTTCCAAAGCCATGGTCCGCAGATGGCCCTGGTTAAACTCAGTGAGTCAGAAGATAATACAAAAAGGCATGATTGTGAAAAAGAGAAATGGGATTGACCAGAAAGAAAGAAAGACTGGAAAGTTTGGGAATGAGAGTAATTATAATATATTACATACATGAATTAATTTTTGACAAATAAATTTAAGTAAAATAAAATGAATTTAAAAGTACAAACAAATTTAAAAAGAAAATGAGATAAATATCAAGTAGCAACCTAAGGTATATGCATTTACATATCACTGTTATTCTCTCAATATTTATATTTATTGTTTCATACAAATAAGGCACATTGCATTATAAAAATAATAAATTTTCAAGTTTTTTAAATCCTTGGAGATCACATCGTATTCTCAATAAAATATCACCATCTGGTGGTATTAGTTTTAAACTACAGGCAAAAGATCCTATAGGATTTTACAAGTAACAAAACTATCCTATATTCAAAATGAAACCTAATTCAAATAAACCAATTACTTTGGTAAGAATGAACTGTACTATTGGAATGCCAATAAGAAAAGCTATTTCAGACAGGGACATTCAAAAGACTTTGCACCTTGTTTGCAAATACTCATGATAAAGTTTAATAGAAAACACATAATCTAAATTGTATGATCGATAATGTAGTTTCTGTACAGTATAAGATCCTTTTCTCCTTGTGGGCCTATAGATGGTTTAGTGGCCTATACATTGAGAAACACTGCCTTAGGCATATTTGCCATAGGGCAGTTAACAGGTAACTTAGACTATGTTCATGATATGAGTGAAGGGAAATAACATATCTGTATGATTTCAGCTCTGCAGATACAACAATGGATAGATATCCTCAAACACACACCATCACATAATCCACAGACAGGTTAAATGTGGGATGTAAAACAAATCAATATCAAACAAGTCAGAAGCAACATAGGTATTGAGCTTGAGAAAATTTGGAGCAATGGAATTGTCTTAGAGAGACATCAGGATTTAAGTTTGAGTTACATTCACAGTGACTATACAAATGAAGATATCATGGAGACAATTAAACACATGATTTAAATATTTGGTGACAAGGTCCACAAGAAGCATACACCTTGGTACACCAACACTAATTAACAGCATTTAAAATTTAAACACTGATCTTACCAAGTAAGTAAACTCTTCCACTCCAGACAGAAGATCTTCAAATGGGGCCCCAAGACACTTGGCAATTCAGAAGTCTAGAATTGTGCTGGTAGGCTGAGTCCAACTTACAGTCCACTTTTTTTTGTAAACTACAAGCTAAGGGTTTCTTTTAAAGACCTGCTTATTTTTATTTTATGTGCATTAGTATTGTATCTGAATACATGTATGCATACTTTGTGGGTACTTGGTGCCTTTGGAGGCTAAAAGAAGGCACGGAATCACCTGGAATTAGATTACAGGTATTTGTGAGCTGCCATGTGGGTGCTGGGACCTGAACTTGGATCCTCTACAAGAGCATCTTTCTAGGCTCAATCACTTTTTAACAGACCTAAGTGCTAATGAACAAAGCACTATTCATGGTGACAGGTACAGGTATTGATCATGACTACAGATGAAGATGTTGATTGTGGCTACAGATGCAGGTGTTGATCATGGCCATAGATCCAGAAATTGATTATGACCACAGATGCACATATTAATCATAGCTACAGATACAAGTATTGATCATAAACACAAATACAGGTGTTAATCCATAAACTACTTTGTCATGTGACCATTTGCAGAAACATTGCTGGCAGTTTGTTTAGCTCTATATGTTAGATATGACTAGAGAGCATGACATCTTGAAGTCAAGTGAGACCAACTCTCCTAGAAGAGGGAAAATCACGTCAAACACTGGGCCTGGCAGTAGATAAAGGAAGGTGAGGAATTAGAGATGACCATACGGTCAGAAAGACAGATAATATTGATGACCATCACCAGAGCCAAGATCAAAACATGACTGGGCTATGAGGAGGTGGAAACAATAATAGATAGGATTCTTGCAGAGTTTTTCTGCAAACAAGATCTGAAAAAAAATAGTGAAAGCATTAGTGAGTTTCTGCAAAGAATGCACATACACATAGACATGCAAGCACACATTGATTTCTATGAAAAACATGGAATTACTGTGCCCTTTTGTAATGCAGAATGCAGAAAGAATGGTAGCATGCAGCTTCTGTTGGAAAAGTAGGGGATAATGGGTCTAGTGATAAGCATGTACCTTGAATGAGAGCAGGGTGGTCCTCCAGAGAAACATGAAGATGCTGTTTGGAGGAAGCACACCGAGGCTTGAGTCTGCACATTTTACATTCTGGAGGCCTCCATTTTCTTAGCAAGCAAAAGGATCAAAGACTAAGAAAGTGGATCAGAGAAATCATAGTGGAAATTTTAAGCTAGTATATACAGAGATTATTTCTTTTGTAGAGGGAAAAAGACAATGATTTATAAATACAGTACTTTTGTCCTCTAGTCATGAGAGTTCATTTCATATAATGTGAGAGAAACTGCAAATAAAAATAGTACACACAGAAAGGACTAGGCGGGCACACAGCTTGATTGGTGTTTTGCCAAGTATATACATTAAATCAAATGTAGCGAAGTACTAGAATGGACTGAGTGATTATGCAGATAAATTGTGGATATATAATCTGAAAGTGATGCAAGGGTCTGCCAGAGCACATAGCACTTCACTGACACATACACAGGCTATGAGGTGTACCCACACTCTAAAGAAATGGAGAAAACTCAGAAGTGATAAAAAAAATGACTACAATAGAAAATATTAACCTACTAGCAGGTTGTTAAGAACAAACATTGGGAGGGATACAGAGCAAAGAGGATAGGGAATATATTTTTAAAACATAAGAGTGGAAGATGTGTTACAAAGAGCAATATAGAAAGAATATCTCTATTATTTCCAAGAATTGTCTATGTGGTTTATATAATAAATTCATTTGTATTACAGTTCACATCTGTAATACTAGAATTACTAGAATGCAAAACATGATTTTTTTTTCTATTTTCAGAACCCAAATAATCACAGTAAGGTCATTAGGGATCAGAACTAAAATAGTAATTGTGAGATAGGTAAGTTTTCCAACCAACGAATTATTCAGGTTAAGCACCTGGTAGTAAAATTCAAGTGCACAAGTTCAAGAGAATGAGAAATGGTTTAAGGAACAGAAGGTGGAAATGCGTCACAGGTACACAGTAGACGAAAGCTCAGCTTTACATCTCATAAAAGCCTGCCTTTGCACCAGGCTTTAATCTATGAATTCTCACCAAACCCCAAGCCAACCTGCTGTCTTACTGAGTGTTGTCTACAGGGGAATCCCTGTGGAAGAAAGACAGAGGAAGACAGGCTTCATCCTCTTTCACAAAAGAACACAAAGACCACACTGAGAACACGGGCCTTAAGCTGGGCCACTCTATATGGCCAGAGAGCTCTGAATTATTAAAGTTAGCCGTGTGATACAAGAATCATAAAGAAAAGTTAATGAGACTCATTTCCTTCAGTCTATTAAAAATAATCATCGAAAAGACTATTATAAAGAAGGCAGATTGGCCTAAGTACGTCTGTTTGCTCTTTCACTGTAAAGACAGAAAGAAATGTATTTGAACTTCAGTGGGCAGAACACGCCAGAATAGGGAAAGAAAACAGAGCAGCAGAGGCCAGAGCAGCAGCACCCTCTCTGCATTCCATCCACATTCCATAACTGGGGATGGAAAGTTTTGAGGAAGATTTGTGTATCACCACCAACACAGAAATCAGTACCCATACTAGCCAGGTTCACAGACTGTTTCTGAAGCAGTGACTGCAGCTGCCACCCATCAGGAACTTTGTTGTGCCCAGTGCACTTCACTTCCTGCTAGGCAGTAGCGAGCTTCTCCGACCAACACACCTCCTCCACAGTGGGTTCCCAGCTGTGGGCACCATTACAGTATTTTAGTAATGGTCTCTGTTTCCTCATAAATTTGAAACTTTCAGCTTTCTATTTCCTGGGTCCTGCTGGGTCTATTTCACACATGCCCTTACATATAAAAAAGACTCTAGAAGAATGTGAAGAAACAAACTGTGAAGGGAAACGCTGTAGTCCAGCTTACATAAAATTTCATTCTGCCTAAGAGCCGCCGTGAAGCATGCTACCACATTTTAAACATTTCCTATGTTTAATGAAATCAATTTTTGAAAAGGGGTCAGAAACGCATCTAGGAAACAGAAGGAAACTTTGATACAAATTTTATGAAGTCAAAGATGTCTCCTAGACTCTCATTACCCTGAAGTTAGAACATTTTTATCTAGCAGCTGTATACTTCCATTTTTCTCCCTTTTTGAGTTATTCTGAAGGAAAAAAAAAAAGAAAGAGAGAGAGAAAAAAAATTAGCAAATTTTTCACCTAAGATTTGTTTCTCTTCCTGTGAAAGACACAAAAGGGAATACCCTAGAACATGATGAGGTCCTAATTTATTTGCTTCATAGCCAAAGGTTGAAATAAACAACACCACCAGCTCATATCAAATCTAACTTCTAGATAATTCTCGGAAGAATATACCTGTTCTCACTCCCAAATAATCTCCTGTGCTTTTACATCCCTCTGATCTAGCAATTATCCTTCCTACACTGTCCCTTGTATTTTTCACATTAAATAGATTCAGAATAAACATGAGAAATTATTTAATTGATATGGTTTGTCTAATTCAATCCCCATGTATCACTTGGACATAATCCTAAAATACCTATTTATGAAAGGACCACATATATTAATTATATTATTATTTGAACAAAAAGAACAAGCCATCAGAAAAATTGAAGAATTCTCCCAAAAACTAACTAATTTCAGAACCCAAGTTTTTCTATGAAGGTATTAATCTGTCCTATAAATTTATTTAAGCAGTCTATTAATATATTTAAAAACTTTACACGTTATCCATTGAGACAGTGTATTAGTAATATGTTTTTGTCAGTTTTTATGGACAAGATGCTTTTTTTCATCTCTGTGTTATGTTTAAGGTTCTATTGTCTTAGCAAAATTCTTTTAAAACCAAGCCTGAAGTGGAAACTTAAGGGTTCTTTGAAAAATCAGTTGCGTTGGACAGTGTTTGACTGGGGCAAACGTGAAGGAACATTTCCCTGAAGAAGACACAGGTGAAAGGCTGTTATGCTAAAGCAAGCACATGTAAGGACATGTGATGAGTGATTCTTTGCTTATGACATGCACGTATTGGACCACCTTACACTGAGTAGTTGAGCTCCATTATTGGGACTCCACAGAGAGAAATTCTCCAATAACTTTTGGTGGTGTGTTGGCTGCTCCCGGAAGCTTCCCTGGACTCAGTCTGATTTGCAGAGTGATGTCAGCTGAGACAGACTCACATGCTGAGGTCAGACACATAGGGAAGACACTTCATGTTTGGAGGGAGTATGAGTAGATCAAGTTGTGAAAAGCATATTCTTCACATGGCTTTGCAGATCTTCACCGATCTTCACTTTGCTGAGAGAGGAATGGCTGAGAGAACCCTGTTAACCTTGGTCCCTCCTGCTGACTCACTATAATTTGGCTGATGCCAGGATGACCCAGCTAGGTTCTGCCACTGCCCCTGTTGACCTGCTGAACTGAGCTGCTGGTTTCCTGACAATGCAGATGGGATTTTTCCAGAGAACCATTTCTAAACAGGTCCACTTCCCCATATCCTTTCTTTTCCACTATCTTTGATAGATGGTGGGCTAGAAGAGAGATTAAATTGTTTAAGAACTATCATTAAAACTGGTCTTTGAAAAATTTCAACCCAGTTATCTATTTTTCCCAAAGTAATAAATTATCATTAAAGGTTTTTAAGCCTTAGGAAAAATATTTTGACCCTATGGTCAGGTATTGGTAAGTAAAATCAGAAAAGATAATACCTCTCATCTACAACACAGCAAATCTAGATGAGCACAATATTTAGTAAGAGGAAGGCCTTTTTAAAAGGGATAATAAATATTAGGATCTAGTTGACCCAGAGAGTAGGACACACTTCTATTCAAAATTTAATTTTATCACAGTATCACCTGTACCACTTCTAAATATTAAGGAACAGTTTTGGAATCAAAGAATTTAAGATAATTATTGACTAACATACTATGTATGAAAAAAATCAAATAATTTAAAGTATCAGCTAATAAACAAAATCTACTTCATTAAAGAACAGGTCATTTATTTGACTGCTACAATGGAACTTAAAAGATACCATTCCTTAGCACTAAGTGGCAGGTTTTACTAATTAAGAAACTCTAGTTTTGCATTTGTTTTCTAAAATATTCTAAATGTAGTGAAAATTTTAAAGCATATCTGTATCCACTTTTGCTATTGTAACATAAGGCTGTATGAAAAATATATAATGAACAGAAATTTATTAGCTTGTGGATCTAGATTCCCTTGATCAAAGGATTAGTGTCTGTCAAAGGCCAACTTTCTACACATCCAATGACAGAAGACAGGAAGGGCAAGAGACACAGACATAGAGAGACAAAAATTGTGCAACCTCATTTCTGTGAGAGTTTCATCACTCTAGAAACAGGTACCTCATGTTCTACACACCTCTCAAAGGCCTGAGACCTTCTCAGTGTGGCAGCAGCCATTAATGCCAACATGAGTCTTACAACAGACATTCAGATCCTAGCAAACTAGACCAGTTCATGCAGACTGAAATCAGATGTTGTAAATGAGAAGTTCTCTTTCAATTGAATATAATTGTTAGTGTGATATGTGATATGACTGTAGAATCTTATCTCCAGGCCTTCAACAAAAGAACTGCAAAGGCCTGCCTTCCCCTCTACTTCCATTTCTTCAGGAATCTGCATGTTAGCGGAGCCCAGCCTTCTTCACACATGCCATAACTTTGTATCAACCTTGAATAACCAGAGGTACTCTATTCATAGAAACCCACTGACCATGCTAGCCTGAGAATCAGGTAAAGGGTCTTCCCTCTCTTTCCTGTCTACAATTATAAATTACCCACTCTCATTCCCAGTCCCTTAGTAGACCACAAGAAGGAGTCTGGTTTAACTCTTTGACTCCAGATCCTCATGACAGATTCAGCTTTTTTCCTTCCTAATCATTCACACCTTCCCCTCTAACCCTTCCCCATTCCTTCTGGTCAGCCTCTAATACATAGGAACTAAAAATGCATTCTTTTCTGGACCCCCAGTGGTGACACATGACAGGGGCTAAGAAACACTCTCAAGGAGACAATATATACCCACCACATGCTCCTACAATCCAAAGAGGGCAAGAGAAATTAAGAAATAGGACACCAAACAAACATAAGCCCATATAGCAACATCTAAAATCTAGAAGGCAAAAACTAAGAAAGAATTTAATTTGCTAAAAAAATGAATAAAAAGGAAAATAAAACATACCCAAATCTATGGGACACACTAAAGAGAGTTCTAAGAGATATCTTCATAGAAATAATCACCTACATTAATAAAATAAATAAAATGGAGAAGTCAAATTGAATACTAATGACTTGATGGCACACCTGAAAGCTCTAGAACAACAGCAACAACAACAATAGCAAAACTCAATGAAACAGAGTTGGGTCTATGAGAGAATCAATAAAATTGAAAAATTCTTAGCCATATTAACTAAAAGATGAAGATAAAATGAATTAATTACTAAAGTTCCAGGCAAAGGGGGGGGGAATATATAGAAGATACCAAGGAAATTCAGAGAATCATAATACTTTAAAGATCTGTATTCTACCAATTGGAAAACCTTAAATATATATATATATATATATATATATATATATATATATATATATATATATATCACCTACTAAAGTTAAAACAAGACTAGATAAGCAACTTAAATATATCTATAACTCTCCTAAGCAAATCAGGACAGAATTCTAAAAGACTTTAAAGAAGAATTAACACCATTATTTCTCTAATTATTCCACAACATAGACAGAGAAGAAAAGGTGACTAAGTTATTTTATGATTACATTGTCACCTAAACCACATAGAGACTATACAGACCAATTTTCTGTATGAACACAGATGCAAAAATTCTCAATAAAACACTTGCAAACTGAACATAAGAATACATAAAAAGATCATCTACCAGAATTAAGTAGGCTCATTCCAGAGATGTGGGAATGATTCAATATGCAAAAAGGAATACATGTAATCTACCATATGAATAAACTAAAAGAAAAAAACACTTGATGATCTAATTAGATACAGAAAAGGCATGTGACAAAATTCAACACTTCTTTAAGGCAAAAGATATGGAGAGACTAGGGTTGCAAGGGATTGACCTCAACACGATGAAGGTGATTAACAGCAAGGCCACAGCCAATATTAACCTAAAAGAAAAGAAAGTCAATGCATTCCTAAGATCATGAACAAGATTGTCCACTCTTGGGCATATACCCTAAGGAAATCTTTCTTCCACACCAAGACATTTGCTCAGTCCTTTTCATTATTGCTCTATTCACAATAGGCAGACATTATGGACAGCCTAGATGTCCATTAATGAATGAATGGGTAAAGAAAGTCTATTTACACAATGAAAATTAAAAAATAAATAAAATCATAAAATTCATAAGTAAGTTGATAGAGCTAAAAAGAAATCCTGAGTGAGGCAAGCCAGACCCAGAAAGGTAAATACAGTATCTATGTATCCATTTCTAAGTGAAGAGTAGCTGTTAAGTTCTCAATAAGAAGACTAGTGTTCTAATGGTGCCTCTGGATTACCCCATTCCCCAATCTCTCTCTCTCTCTCTCTCTCTCTCTCTCTGTCTCTCTCTCTCTCTGTCCCCCACTCTTTCCTCTGCCTCTTCCCTTTCCCCAGGTTCCAAATAAACTCCCTTTTATATTAGGCTTAGGCATTCACATGGTTTGATTGTTCAGGGGGACACCTTGGTAGGGTCAACAAAGCCCCAACCCCTCACAGCACTGTTTATAAAACAACACTCATAGACCAGCATTTTCCTCAGCTATCATCAGAGAATCTTTCTCCTATTTGTCCCCTTAGTAGATGGGGGCAAATCTATAAAGTTACAACTGGACAATGTACAGAGAGTGAGAGACCTTAGAGATGGGATGTCTCCATGAAATCCCTCCCCGTAGGGCTCAGTAAATACTACAGAAGATGAGGCAAAAAGATTGTAAGGGCTAGAGAGGATAGAGGACAAAACAGGACTGTTCCACGTATGAACTCACAGAGACTGAGGCAGAATACACAGGGGCTGCACAGGTCTGCACCAGATGGGGTCACAGAGCTGAGAGGATATGGACAAAAGCCTGCATCCTTAATGCAGAGGTTATCCCCAACTAACAAGTATTCTAAAATAAAAATTCAGTTTTCTCCAATGGATTTGCAAAGCAGTAGATAGTCGACATAAACAAAATCAGTGGAGTTTTTTATTTGTTTTTTTTCTTTTTTTCTTGTTTTGTTTGTTTGTTTGGGTTTTTGTTTGTTTGGTTGTTTTTTTTTTTAAAAAAACATCTCAATGCTTTGAGCTTTTCTTGTAGTTTTATGTATTCTAATGAGAAAGAAATTCCATAGGTGTGTATCTGAATGGATAGAGAAAGGGAGGAATCTGGAGGGCATTGGGGGAGGGGAACCATAATCAAAATATAATGTATAAACAAAACCTAGTTTTAATTTAAAAAATTGAAAGACACCAATTTAAACCAGGGAGAATATCTATGAGGTGATGATGTAAAGTTTTACAGAGAGACTGGAAGGCTGAACTACTTTTAACTTCGTTTTATTCTTTATAGTTCTCATAAAATCATGACATTTTTAAAACTAATATGTCATAGAGTATTTTGACATATTATACAGCTACAAATGTCTGGTGCCCCAGATGTAGTAGGCACTTATCTAGATGTTTGTAAAAGCAAACAAATAAAATTTGATTGCAATTGCAAAGAAATTATTAATTATAGAGCAAGAGCAATTTCTCAACAGGAAGTGGTTATTTGGTTTAAGCTGCATCAAACACAAAAAAAAAGGAAAAGATTTATCAACGCTTTAGGAAATCTTGAGCCCTGATAAAGTCCAGAATTTAACACTGGATTGAAGAAAATGGGATTGGAAGAGAGTCATAAATGATCAATTAAAGAGAGAGGGAAGATGCAGTGAGAAAGATGGGGAACCTATTCAACACTGCAGAATCATTCAACAGAGAGGAGCTCCTTTCTCTCTTAGCGAGACAGTTCAGTGGCGAGAGGGAAAGAGTCCGAGTGCAGTGGATTGAAAAGTGAGTAGGAAGAAGTTACAGTAACTCCTCAAAGAATTGATTGTCACGGAAGGAAAGAAATAGATGAGTAACTTTAGGAGGTAACAGATGCCATTCAAAATTAGTTTTAAACAACCTCATCAAAATCCTTTAAGTAGTTTAAAATTACATGATATTATAATTGTTCATGTCTGTAAATATTTACAAAATAAACTGATAATTTTTTAATGCCCAGCACCATAAAAGGAAATTCATAGCAGGTATTGAAATCCCAATAAAAAAAAATACATGGTTGAGGATATCTTAGAATCTAGGGGAAACCTCTTGCTTTTTAGCTAGGTTGTCATAGTGCCAGCATTGACTTCTAAATGTTTATATTTGTATCCATAGACAAACGGTACTCTCAGACTTACCTAGAGAAGCCACTGCATAATGACCTGCCTCCAGAAAACAAGGACAACAGGGCTGCTAAAGTAGTAAGAATTTCTGATGGTTGAGTTCTCAGCGCTGAGTAGGACATTCACACAGCCACCTCTAAGTCTTGGGGGTCACTTTGAAAGAAGGAAAAGAAAGAACATAAAAGATAAAATATAAGAGAAGCACTCTGATACAGAGACTTCTGAGCATGGCAGGAAATGCTGTCATGACCTCAGAGCAGCTGTGGCTGTAAACAGTGGCCCAATACTGGGACCAGAAACAGTCACTCATAGACTGGAAAGACATTCACAGAGTTCACCCTCCCTCCTGAAGCATTAGCTACTGGTGGATTCTTAGAAAGGGGCAGGCATTGTTTTCAACCAAGAGCCTATTAAAGTGTTCAGTATGTTCCAAAGGATAGCTCCAAACCCATCATCACAGAAATGACTCAAGTTAAACTCAGTAGAAGTGGGGGAGATGAGGAAAGGGAGCTATACTGAGGAAGAGTGTTGGCAATTGTGGAAAAGAGAGTAGATAGAGTGGGATTTATAGTAGCTAGAATTCACTTTACATGTATGAAACTGTTGAACAAATGTTATAGAGGGTATATATTTAATAAATGATTGAACTACAGGTGTGTTCCTGGTAATATATTGGGTTGCTTTTGTGATTTTTTTTTGTGATTTTTTTTTGTGTGATTTTTGTGATTCAGCTAGGAAAAAAAAGACACATGAAGCCATTAACTTTTAAATGGGTCAGAACAAAATGCATGACTTAAAACTCAGAAAATAACAGTCAATTTCCTATGTGCATATTAAAAAGTCTACTTTTCCTTTGGTTGGTATCCTTAGGGTTTAAATAGAGTATGTGGTCGAGTTTCTATGATAATGATCTTTGTTTTTATGTATACAGTGGGTGCTTGGGTACGTGAGGGTGCTCATGGAGGATATGCTCCATGTGTGGAGGTCAGAGCACATCTTCTCCTCCAGGGTCATTTCCCATATGTGATTTCTCAAGTGCTATCCACCTTGAGTTCTGAGAAAGGGTATATTTCATTGGCCTAGAACCAAGCGAGTGGTCCAGGATGTGGGGCCAGGGAACCCCAGAGCTTCTCACCTCTCCCTCTCAGTGCTGGGTTACAAGTTCACCCGAGCATGGCCAACGTATCAGTGAGAGCAGTAATCACCAAACTCAGGCACCTGCACTTGCACTTTAAGCATTTTTCCAACTGAAATATCCCTTTAGTCATTTCCTTCTTACTTTTCAAAATGATAGTATTTTTTGCCATATTAGTATCCTTCTAGTTCTTTTTAGAATCCTTCAAATAATCTTTGTTTTACCTAGTTCATAATTTAACTTTAACTGAAACACTTACAAAACTTGTACTCTTTTCTTTTGTCTTTTAATCAACATTCAAATTTGAAATAGGCATTCGGTCAGAAGGACCATCTTCTACAGTCTAAATATACTAACTTAGCTCTCTGAATAGTACTGCAATCCCCAGTCTAGTGTGGTCCAGTTTATGTGTAACACAGGCAGAGCACAACTGGCCTTTCCTTTCCAGCAGTTCTGGCTCTGTGAGGGAAGAGCCATGGGGGATGCATCCGAGGCACTCACAGCAACAGTCAGTGAAGACAAACACAGCTTTCAAATTTAGACTTAATTATTTTAGTAAACAAGATATTTTGTTTGATTAATATCTGGGGTTATTTGGAATTCCATCTTGACACCAATTATTATCTTTGTGAGATTCTAAGAAGCTGAGATATGCAAAGTGTGATTCTCCATCCAGTCCATTTTCCATAACAGACAGAATTATTGAATTATATTTCTTGTTTTTGAGCTGTAAACTCGTAGTTTTCAATATGGGGCACAGTTAGGAGTGATGTAAAAGATTTTTACGTTCTTTTTGCCCAATCTCAGAGCCAATTATTGTGCTGTTTGTATATGAAGCAAATTGTTAAAATATTACTCATTTCTCTTGTTATTCACTTCTTGCTAAAACTGTTCCAATAAATTGTGGCCGCACTCACAGAGATCCACTTAAGATTTCCATAACGTACTCAACAGGTGACAAAATCGCTGAGCCAGGTGTCTATATGACAGTGAAGGGTGCATGAGTATAGTTAGGGAAGGACTACAGCACCGCGTTCTCCCGGGGGAGCTCTAAAACTCAACTCCCAGATTTGGAAACTTGGTGCCTGAGACAGTGTATCCTAACAGAAGGGACTCAGAAGACAGAGAGATTGGGGAAGGGGAAAGTCATCTTGGCATAGAAATAAACAAAATGCACTTAGTCACTGAGAAAAGGTAGTCTTTCGTCTTAATTTTCAGGATACACTCATTTGTGCAAGACTTCCTCCTTCCTTCAGAACTGTGGTGCATGTTTCAAAGAAAGCATGGTTTCTCCCTGCACTCTTTGACTCCAAGAGTGTTTCTTAGTAACATATTCTCTAACAAAAATGAGAATGGCAGAATATTAGTGAATGATGTTTTCGATATAAAATCCACAGAAATATTCACATTTCCTAAAATCCCAGACATATCCATGTTTTTTGTAACTGCACTTTTAGGTTCAAGCAGACCTTTAGACATACTAGGCAAGTATTCTGCCACGTATCTATATCCTCAAGATTTGTTTGTTTGTTTGTTTTCTTTTTTATCTTAAGACAGGATCTAATGTTTTTCAAAATGACCTTAAACTCAGTTTCCAAGTTCCAGGACTACAAATATACATATCATCATACCTGATTGTGTAATGGGGGGAGATTGATCCCAGGACTACATAGATGCTAGGTATAAATTCTGCATACTAAGAATCTTAACCCAGACATAAAAATAAATTCAGAAGACAATGGAGGAAATAGAGATAAATTAGTATTTGAGTCCAGAGACAGAGTTTGTCCCTTTGCACCATGATATCTTTAATATTGTTGTTATCTTTAGACGGGCAAGTTCAGAATAAAGGCAGAGGATATCATCAAATCAAAGTAACAATTCTGTTTAGAGTCTAACTCAAACATCAGGCTGGGAACTCTACAGTAGACAATAAACAGGATCTCTTCTTTGCAGTATTGAGATTTTGGTACTTTTCCCTAAATGATTCATTTTCTCTAGTTCTGACAAACTAGCAAATCACTACATAATGTCCACAACTCCTTTCATTCATGTTGACTACCATATTCCACCACCACCCCGCATCATTTGAATATTTACAGCTATCTCATTTTCCTGTTAATTAATAACTACTTAAGTCCTACTCAGCTAATAGCTAAAAGTATCCACATAAAATATTTGAGATAGATGAGTTTATGCAGTGTGATTTTAAAAAACAGACTGGGGGAGGGGTAGTAATTTTTACTTAGTAGAATCTTCTATTGTGGTTTTATGTACACTCAATTTCTGAGTTTTCAGTATGTCAAGAAAGTAAGAAGCTTACAAATTTACAGTTATACTGCAGAAATCCGTGTTTCTCTACCAAACCTGTCAGGAATATATGTTATATATCTGAATGAAATTATCTTGTAAGGCTTTTGTTGTTTTTATTGTTTATTTTCATTATTCCCAAAAGTTTACTTACAAATTGGAACTAATTGAAGTGACATTTGGGCAGAATCTTCCCAACTTAATTTTTATATCTGAACCCAAAATCTAACATAATATTCACAGTAAAATTGTTTTTGCATGCCCATGGGCAAAAAAGGAGGAAAAAGAAAGGAAAAAAACATAAACAGAGTAGTGAAATTATCTTTAGGTGATTAAATTTCCAACTGTTTAAATGAAGTTTGACTTTTCCAAAGGTTCAAACTTTCATCTGTCTATCATATGAGACTTGGGAGAGCTCAGCTGCACAGTGGCCATTTCAGGGCAAGAAGACTGGAAGCTAAAACTGCCACTGTTTTAAGCAAAGGAACAGAGGACATTTCTTTAAACAAAACAAACTCATTTTGTCTCCCATACAGCATTTTATAAGTCACTGATTGACTCCTGGAATAGAGAGTATGATTCCCCTATTGACTGGACTTTCCTGTAAATGACCTTGGGAGAACATCTCAGAATAATCTGTTCTCCAATTTGCACATCTCTAGAGACCAATTAAGAGCAGTGTTCTTTTCTGCCATTTGTTATGTGGTCGCATTTACCTAGTTCCTCTCCCAAACTTTTCCCCGACACTCCTCCTGATAACACCCAGTGCACAGCACCCTCCTCCTGACTCTGTCCTTTTGTTTTGGTTTCTTTTGTTTTGCTTTGCTTTGTTTAATACATTAAGTCCAGTTAGTGCAGCCTACAAAAGCATGGTTGTGAGTCCATCTACTAGAGCATGGAAAACCTACCTCAGTGGCCACATCCCCCAAACAGAATATTTCTCCCTCACTCCTGTAAAACTATCTGCTGCCTAAAGCTCCTCAGAAGAAGTAGGGTCCTATGCAGGTCTTGTGCAGATAGCCAGAGCTGCTGAGCATGGAGCACAGATTGATATAGATGTTCCACAAGAAAATAATGCTTCCATAGCTCACGGTATCACTTACATGATTGTGGTATTTTCTGACTTGTTCTTAAACTTCAGAAGCAATTGCCCTTGATCCCTAACTCTAAAACTTTGTGTCTTAATTCAGATAGGATAGACTTGCCTTGGTTTAGGATTGTAAAATTTCTAAGTCACACCATGTGGACTGGAATCTAGCATAGATTTTTTTTTTTTCTGAACAGGAGAAAGGTGTAAAGGCTTAAGCAGAGCTAATCATACCTCCAAGCACACAAAAGGGAAACACATATGAGAATTATATTAAAAGATTACAGAAATCAGGTAGAGACTATGTGACTAAAGAGGCTGCATTGGCTATGAATACAACAAAGAGCACAATTGGATGACATGACAGGTTCAGTGAAGGAATGAAAAGGATAGGGAAAAGAGTAATTTGCAAATGGCCCTGTAGTCTGGTGGACATGAGGACATCACCGTTAAAGGACTATGAGCACTGCATACCAAAGACTAATAGACTGTCGATGGCAAGACACAAGGTCACAAGGAGCCAGTGTTCTCCAGAATATTCATTAAGCTTTCCCATGAAGATAATTGCACATGCAGTCAAAAATGATAGGCTTCTCATTTCACCCAAAAGTCTCGAGTGATATCTTTGTGTTAATAATTGCCAAATAGACAAAATAACTCCACAAAAATTATTTGAGGTTTAAACTCAATGCCAGAAACTAAGTAGAAGTTAGCAAAGCAGTGTCTCCTTTTGCAAGGAATATTTTCTTAACCTGGTAAATCGAACAGTTATGCATGACTGGTGTTGGTAATTTATTGAAAGTAGAAAATTTAAATAATATTCAATATGTATGATATATATATTTATATATGGAATCAGTTCAGATGGCTAAACATTTCTAAGTATTAATAAGAACCAGACAAAATTAAACTGTATGAATATGTAGAGATTCAGTAAGAAAATACAACTTTTCCAAAGATACACAGATTTAGAATTACAGGCTAGGAGAGTCCAAGAATAGGTAAGCATAGAAAGCCAGGAATATGAGAGATCTGATGGTGCTGGTTAATAAGCATAGTATTGTTATGATTTACTATGAAGATAGAGGCCTCTGTATCCAGGAGTAATAAACGCAAACCAAGAGAAGTTCATTCAGGACAGGATACATGTGATCATCTGTCATGAACAAGGGAGAGAAGCAGGAGAAGATACCCAGTACTGAAGAATGATTATAACTCTTAAGAGCTGAATCACTGGAGAGAGAGAGGACTGGGTGTGACTATGTTGCTAGTGCCAGAGTTTATTGAGGATTTACACATCATGTCAAGCTTTATACTATACTTTTACCTGATAATTTCCCACTTGGTTCTAGCAAAAACTGGATTATAAATATTATGGAAAGATTCTAAATCTTTCCCAGGCATGAACTAAGGTTTATAGAAGACAACTTCCTCAAAGCTCTGTGGCTAGCAAACCAGCTTTATAATGCAAACCCACCTAAGCAGATTCAATACAGCCATTGTAGATTGTCCCGCATGGTTGCTGACTGAAAGTTTTCTCATAGGGTCGATGATGACAATCATTTTGAAGATAAATTTGTATACTTGAGATCTGCCGAGATGTCTCAGTTAAGAGCAGTGCTGTTCTTACAGGGAACAAGAGCTTGTTTTCCAGAACCCATGTTCGGTGACTCAAAACAGCCGATACCTCCAACTCCAAAGAAACTGACACTATCTTCTGGCCCTGATGAGCACCTGCATATACACCTGTGCTTACACAACACACACTTACATATACTCACTCATACAGAAATAAAAACAAAATACCATTAAAGAATTTGAATGATTGTGTGGGTCAAGAGATGTTAGGGGACATCAACACAAATGCTAAAGGTTGTCTGCCGGAGAAGGAAAAGACATCCAGAAATCATGACAAGGGAATGAGGAAATAAATAACTAAACAAAATATTATAGGTAATCACAAAGGTAATAATTAGTATAATGGAATGATGCTCCAACAGAAGAGCAAGGATCATGGGTTCCCAGGAGTATGGGATAAATATCTTCACTGCAGGATTGAATATGATGGAATGGAAATGGAGAACAATGTCAGCATTGTGGACTACGGAAGAGGATCCACAGACGTAACAAGCAGAGGTGGCTAGAAGCATGCAGGAATTGGGCAATGGGGTTGAGTGAGAGGAGGGCTGCCCTGTGAGCTGAGGTTGTGACTTAAGGATCTCACCATACCACTCCCAGTCCTGGGAACTCAGGCCAGCTACTAAACCTTTCCTTATAGAGAATCGATAATCCCTCACACAGTTGTCTTACTACGATCTGATCTTGATTACAGTGGTCTGAGTAACTTCTGGGAAGGGCAAGGTAATAATACCTTCCAACTTCTGATATCTTCTGCATCTCCTCTTGTGCCCTGACCTATACAATCATGCTATGTACAGTGTATCATATCAGCATAATATGCCATTATGTGTATGAATCTGCTTATATATATATATATATATATATATATATATATATATATATGTTTCCTTGAAATTCACTAAATAGGAAAGCACTCTTGAAGAAGACTACTACAAGTTTCTCCCATCTAACACAAAGAGATCCAAGTTCTCTTAAAGTTTGCCAGGAAACGTGATTCTAAAAATGCCCTTGCTGATGTATTTGATCTCAGTGGATTCCCTTGTATGAATCATAATGAAAGAATAGTGCTGGGGGTGCCAAAACCTGAAACCAACTGTTCACTGCTGAGATGCTAAGTAGGCAGGATGCTAATTCACTGTGCTTCCTTTGTCTTTTTAGAGGTCACAATAACAGAACAATCCCGAAAGAGGTGATGCCTACCAGCTAACAGTGATTATTCAGCACAAAGGAACATATGCGCCATGTGAACATGAGCCAAAGGTGCTGATTATACATTGGTATAAAAATAAAGTACCCAGAGCCAAAAATATCTTCGCAACCTAAAGAACAGCCTTGGCTTCACTCTGATGGCTTGGCTTCTTATTCTTTAAACTGAAATGATCTTCTATGTATTCATGGAGTCATTAGCCCAGTGAACATCACTGGAGTGCCTGATATCATTCTAAGTGCTGCTCTGAGTTACAGTGATACTGATATCAAAGGTAATATTATATTTTAGACATAAGAACGAACATTCATTTGCTATGATGATTTGAAGGAGCACAATTAATAAGCAGTCTCTTGTTAACCCTAGATTTCTAATAGTAGAGAAAGAACGAGGCAGATGGAGGTTGAAATGTCATCTGTATTCCCTTCCTGATGTCTCTGTCATACGGGAACAGATGTCTTCCTCATGCTGCCTCCCAGAAATAGGCATGCCCTTCCTAACACGGCAATACATCAGAAAGCAGTCATGCCCTCACTTAATTTTTTTCCCTATACGCCCTGTCCCTAAAACTCTTGTGACAAGAACAATAATAGGCTGAAATCCTGGAGTTTAGTGCACAAAGCCAACATCATGAAGCTCATCTTCACCACACAAGGTGCCATATTTAAGGGCTGCACAGCTCATCACTATATCCCTGGAATCTAGGCTACACATGGTATTGAACTCAGCCAAAGGACTACAGTAGAAATGAAAATGTGCCCTTTGAAACCATAGGCTTCCGGAAACCATGCAGATTTGTTTTGGTTTTGCTATATATGTAGCCTTGTCACTCTATGAAAGCTAAGTTAAGCTAGCCTGCTAAAAGATGAGAGACAAAGCAGAGAGCCCATCCTGATGCAGACAAGCTCACGCTCTAGAGTGATGTGGTTGATGAATGGTGAACCAGTGAAGACCAATGTGAGCAGCGGAAGAACCAAGCCGGCCTCAACTGCAGCATTTGGCCATTGACACGCTGAGCTCTGTCGCCACAGAGCAGTAATCCCTTGACATGCTGCTATCTTTAGACCTATTTTCTAGGACAAAATTCTAGCCTTCGAGCTGGAATGCACGTGCAATAAGAGTAAACAGTAGAGTTCATGTCAGAACATATTTTTTAAGAATTTGACACAAAAGTGAAACAGCACAAAAAATTTAAAGTGTATTAAATAGGACTAAATGTAGATATAGCATATGAATCAATGGGGAATCACTTGGTTTAGGAAATTGATAACAACCTTACAGTGTGCTGGAGGACAACTAAAACCATGAAAGGCATTATAAAGACTGCATAGGAGACATTATAGAATGCTTTAAGACAGTTGAAACAATGAGAGATATTGCAAATACTGTAAAGAAGACATTATAGTGTATTGTATTTTGAAACAATGCAGAGCAGAGAGGATTCATCATAAACCTTCACTAGCTAGTTAACAACACACAGAAATTACAGACACACATAACTGACATGTATTCATCTATTCCTCAGTTTTTCCAGGTTCTCTTTCATGTATATGAATATTTGTGAGATCTTGAGGGGTAGCCTGGTTCCCAGTTGAGCTAAGGTTAGAAGACCTGGTGATTCTGAAGGGACAGTAGGCGCTTCACCAGATTCCCCAGCACCAGGCCTCTGTCACTAGCTGGAATCTTCCATAGATTTGTGGCCATCAGTCATGTAAGGACAATGCCTCAAACCCCTCCAAAGGTAGAGGATGTGGCCTGTGGTTATGTAGTCTCAAGACAGATCTCCATTTTAATGAGGTACCTAAAGGCCTGGAGAACTTGGCAAATAAGCTTTCTTTCCCAGATACTCCTCCCTGCAAAAGGCATTTAACCTCAGGTCCACCCTGAGAAGTGTGGAATGTCTGGCTTTATTCATCCAGTTTCTGCATTGACAATAAATGCGTTAAATCCGTGGACTGTTTCTTTTCATTACACTTTGCCTAGAAAGCTCTGTCTAATCTCCAATGGAAGGCCTCTCTGTGCTCCCAGTCAAGGCCACCACCAAGCCCAAGCTTAAACCTGCCTGCCATCAAGCCAAAGACCATGGGACCAGTCAGAGCTCCCCACTTTTCCTCCCAGCCCCCGGGCTAGATCCAGCCCTCAGGCCCCCACTCTGTACTCAGCTCTCCCACAGATCCCAGTGGTACCTGGATGTTCAAGAGCCTGAGAACCAGACTACCCAGCCTCCTTGCAGGCCGAGGGACCCCAAAGCCGTCTCCAGCTGTCCCTTGCCTCAGACTGCACTTCACCACCCCAGGAGCACTGTCTCAGGGCTGCCCTACAGCCCAAAACACACCTCTGATCGGGTTACCATGTCCTGCCTCTCCAAGTGACCAAGTCCTGTGGCAGAGCAGACGCAGGACCCATAACGCTATATTGGCCAAGCAGTTTAGCTTTCTTTGTCACAAAATGGGACTGACTTCATAATGTCTACTTCTCTTGATACAGGGAAGTCTGAACTATGTCTCACTGCAAAACATTGTCAGGGCATCCTACCAATGCACTCAGCCCTGCTTATAGAAGTGAAGTCTTTGCTCCATCATATCCAGATTATAAGCCTGAAGAGTCAATGGCAGCACTCAAGCTCTAACAACTACTAGTATTGTCATGTATTCTCAGCAACAACATACATACTTAGTACACCTGCATAAAATAACCAAGCCAATGATTTTAAAAATCTTTTGTGATAGTTTGAATAAAAATGGTCCCCATTGGCCCATAGAGTGGCACTATTATGAGATGTGGCCTTGTTGAAATGGGTGTGACCTTGTTGGAGGAAGTGTCACTGGAGAGGTCTCCAATGCCCAGTGTGACAGTCTTCCTGCTTCCTGTGGATCTAGATGTAGAACTCTCAGCTAACTCTCCAGCATCGTGTCTGCCTGCATAACATCATGCTTCCCACCATGATGATAATGGACTTAATCTCTAGACTGTAAGAAACCCCCAATTAAATGTTTCCCTTTATAAGAGTTACCGTGGCCACGGGGATTCTTCACAGCAATAGAAATTCTAACTAAAATATCTTTGTATTTACAAAATCTTAGAAAAATAACTCAGATTAATCAAACATAAAACTAAAAGTTTTCACATGGTAAACTTGGTGTTAAATTTCTTTATAAATGATTCACCAAAGTCCTTTTTCACAGCAATATAGAGATTAGTTAGATTCAAGTATGGTGTGTGTGTGTGTGTGTGTGTGTGTGTGTGTGTGTGTGTGTGTGTGCATACGCGCACATGCGCGCACGTGCATGTGCATGCATGTGTGTGTGTGTGTGTATATATATATATATATATATATATATATATATGTTTAAAACCATTCCACAGTGACTAATATGTTTAAAAGTTATACAAGCAAATACATTCACAGTGGAAAGTCTATTCCCTTTGGTTTGTTGAGTGTCATAATGTGCTTTATGATAATTTATATTTAGATCATTTGATGTCAGATAACAAAACCAGTTTACCATAAAAATGGATAATTGGTCACAGAGAAGCTTAAGCAACAAATAAACTTCCAGCTACTAGCTACTGACGAGTGAAGTATGTATTTTTTAAGGCACAGAGTAGAATTTCTCCATGTTCTAATGCCTCAATGTTTTCAAATCTAAGAGGAGACAGCACCATTTTTAGAAACAGGGGCCTAACTTCAAATAATCACAGATGAGGAGTTCGAGATTTACTTATGCTGTCACAACCAATGACAACATCTGAGGTTCTCCTTCAGTGTCTTTAGGTTTATGAGTACAGGACTCCTCAGCATACATTCTGTGCCACGTTTTCTCCTCTGACAGTTACTCTACCACACTTAGTTTATTCTGCCTTGCTTCCAAGCCATTAGCATCGACCCAATACACTTCCCATCACCTCAGTTATGGCATGACTTTAGGCTGTAGGTGGATGTCCTGCTCTGTTCTTGCTGCATTACTGCTTCTCTGTAGAGAATGAATCTCTTTTTGTATCTCGGTAACATATAGTTGGACCTCACAGGATATGAACAGATGCCTCCTTCCAATAACAAGCCCATTACTTCAAAAGCAAATCATTCCACTCTTCATTATACTTAGCACTTTTCTAGAGAGGTATGCATGTGCAACCAGATTTTGGTTTGCAGTTCTATCTCTTAGCATTCTATTAAAAGCTACCCTCTATTACTGAGCCTGCATGTAACTAGAATAAAGAGATTGTACTCTTCAACATATGGGGGTCTATAGAAAATTGGTCGTCATGATGTGTCTGCCAGTACTTCTGACTGTCAACTGTTGCATGGGATGATGCTCACCGATGAGAAGAGCTGTTCAAAGCACAGCTACATTCTGCACTGGGGAAAATGTTACTTAAATTTTCTACATATTTTTGTATCTATCATTATTTTTAGCAGTGATACCTAATATTTCCTATGTCTCCAAATACAAATAAACAGCTGAAAAATGTTAAGCTGGCATTTATCAAATATGGGTGAAGGTAAAGAGCTTTACATTTGCTTAAAGTATCATTTATTTACATTGAATGTTGAATCTCATCTTTACATTAATATCATGCTGAATGTTCATTACTCTTGCTGTAACCACTTGAACTTTTATATAAATTATCATTTTCCATAGCATAAGTGAAAATATGTTTTCTCATACCCTCCTTTCTCTTTAGTAATAATGTTCTACATTATAAGATTTTTAAAATTTTTGTCAGATTTATTTATTCTCTCTTGTATGTATGAGTACTCTTCTTGTATATATGTATGTATGTGTGTATGTATGTATGTATGTCCATAATGTGCATGTGTGGTACCTGCTGAAGCTAGTGGAAAATGTCAGATTTCTGGAACTGGAGTTGCAGATTGTTGTGAGACGCCATGTTGGTGCTGGAATCTGGTCTTCTGCAACTGCTGAACTATCTCTCCAACACCAGTAATAAGAATATTTTTATATTTACAATATTCCATAGTTATTCAGTGATGTTCCCTGCCACTTTATTCATAACAGCTAGAGAGCTGAAATGATTATCCCTAAACTGATGATAGATAATGAAACTGTGATGCATACATTCAGTATCAACTTTAAAGAAAAAGTAAACCCATCAAAATTACAGGTAAATAGATAAAATTATAAAATATTGTACTGAATGAGGTAACACAGTCTCAGAAAACAAATGCTTCAGTGAGTGTTCACTTTCATCTGTAGTCCCTTCTCCAAATCCCTAGATGGGAATATATAGCCTGGAGCACCTCAGAAATCAGGAAGGTGAAAAGGAATTATAGGAAGGGAGCACGAGAGTGGGGGTACACTGATCCAAATGCTATAAAGGAGAGATGGGAGAGGGTGAAGGGGTTGATATAGAAGGAGCAGGAGGAAAAAGAAAAATAACACGAAGGATATTTGAAAAGGGTATAAAGAAACATATTATTTTTATTCATCTAAAATGTAAGTAATACAAATCAGTGTGTGTGTGCGCGCACACACGTGCAAACTAATAAAGTCATGCTTCTTAGGCTGACAATGCTACCCACAATAGCCACTGCTTAAATCTAACAAAATCTCAGTCTAGACATAAAAACACTTTTCAAATCATTAGTCAATATAGTGCAAGAGAATTCTAAAACAGTGCAGACTATTGTTATTGGTCTTGGTTGTCTCTCAAAGCTGAAGACAAGGGTCTATTACTGAAGACACCATGAATTTTCAGATTCTGAGAAGCCAAGCTGCATAACCACCTGAAAGGCTCTTTCCTAAGGACTAGCCTCCCAAACACCAGGATGACCTGTGCGAGCTGCCACAGGCAAGCACAGAATACACAGTAGCTTTCTTTTTCATGCTCATATTCTATAATTTCTGTTTCCTGATATTTTTGGATTGCCCATAGTTTACCTTAAACTTTTTTTTAAAGAATTTTATACTTGATTACTGTGTATAATAAAATCAAGTACTATTTTCAGTCCTCCCACTCCCCTACCAACTCTTGTGTTTTCTTTGTGAACTTTTATTGTGTGGTGTGTGTGTACACGTGCATGCATACATGTGTGTTTGTGTATCTGACTTGATAATGTGCTATTCACATGTACATATGTTTAGGACTAACCATGTGGGGTTGGATGACAGAGGAGCCTGGCCATGATTGTTTAAACAATAGTAATTTAACAGTGATTAGAAAAAGCATTGCTTCTAGTAATTCAACAGTACATGTAAATATCATTATATTATAGAAATACCCTCCTATAGCCAGACTGCTAATATGACATGAGACTTCCAAGGTACTTGGCTCAGTGTTGTTTTGGTACATGAAGTGAAACTTCTTTTCTTCGTTTTTCACTAATATGTCTTGTATGCCTTTTTCCTCTACACTGGAGCATTGTCTCATGGAGAAAAAAGACAGGTCATGAAATAAACATGCTAAGACTCAAGAATCACCTCCTCCAAGTGACACAAGCAGTTAACAATCACTGGACAAAGAAGTGATGACACATGAAAGCCTTGGTGACATGAGTGCCTATGAAGTGACAAAATGAAGTAGCTTGTGTGAGTTCTAGCTCCTGGTGTGCAAGTCACCTATTCTTCTCTAGCCCCAATAATCATTTTGGCTCATCAAGGTAGACATAGGTATAATTGTCTATTTGCTTAGTTATTGATTGTCTATCTGAGGTAAATACATGTTTGTTCATATCTCTCTAAAAGAATACATGATGATGTCATTATTTACAAACAAAACTATAAAATGGAAAGGCAGTTATAAAGTTTCTGTGTTAGTTTAGCCTTTATTCTTCTACAAATGTTTATTGCATTACATCAAATATTCATCTTTAGTAATTATCTTTTGGCAATAATTGTCTATTAACTTGAGTTTTTCTTTTTTTAACCCAATTTCAACCTATCTTCCTCTCCCCATTTTTTCTCATTCCTGTTTCTAAATGGTTAGATATAAAAAACACCAGAAAGAAGCCGCTAAGATGCCCTAGAAAGTAAGGGCACTTGCCAGAACCTGCTGATATGTGTTTGAGTTTAATTGTGGGATACATCCAACTCCTACAAAGTGTCTCCTATCCTCTATATGTGAACACAAAGAGAGGGGGAAAGAGGCGAGAGGGAAAGAGAGAGATGCAGAGGCAGAAGACATATAAATACTTAAAAACTGAAACTGCTTTTGAAGACAAACATAAGCCTCTCACCTTTGTATGTGTGAGAGCAAGATGGGAAGCTCTGGAATCCTTATGAGCCCATTTATGGACATTATAATATTAATCAATTAAAAAGTTCACCCTTTAGTCATGCTTATGTTTATGAAATTGACTTCTTCCTTGAAACAGAACACAGAGTCATGAAAGCAAGGCTTTTCTTATGGCATTGACATAATGATTCGTTCTATGAGGAAAGAATAGTGTTAAAGAGTTAAATTTTCATATTGAGAAGGCTGAGAACTGCTGTCTAAACTCTAACTAGTTACTTGTAGAATTATAGTTTGATTAATTAAGCGATTTACTGTATGTAAAGGCATTTAAAACAGTAAGAAACAGAATTTAATAAATATATTTTTGTTAATATTCAAAAATGAAATGTCACATGTAAAAAGAGGCCTGGGCCCTGTAGTTGAGAAATTCTATAGTATGTCATGCAAAAGTAAGCTAGACACTTTTTGAATATATTCTATAGTTAATGTACATTAAATCAACATTGGCCTGTAGGGATGACCTTTGTCACATTGTTTGAAGGTGTCTCTGTTTTTTCAGTTGTATTGGCAGAAGGCTAAAGCTGGCAGAATTTTGGTATTGTCATTTCTATGGCCCATCACGGGGTTTTCTATGCTTGTCTTTCTATACCTGCTCAAAAGTTGAAGACAAGCACCCTCCATGGCCTAAAGGCAATCCTAAGAGATAGAGCAAGCATTGTTCCATTACTGATTGGTTAAAATAATGATCTGACAGCCAATAGCTGGGGCAGGAAAAAGGGGACAGAACTTCTGGGCAGGTGAGATTCAGGACAAACTCAGACAGAGATGGGCGATTAAAAACAGACAGGGAAGAAGGAGAAGGGAGACTGGAATGGAGTGGGGAGGTAAAAAAGTAGCCACTTGGCAGGGACATAGGCTAGAAAATCAGGTTAAGTTAGCAGCTGGCTGATGGACTGCCCCAGTTCAAGGTCAAAAGCTTTAAACTGCATAAAGGTCTCCATGTCTTTACTATTGAACCACAATCAGGCCTGCAAAAGCCACCCAATAGAGGTTTATATTATCAGGCCTTACAGCATATTTTTAAAAAGTAAATACACAACAGTTATTTCCTAAAAGTCACATATCTATCAGAATTATAATTCAGCAGCAGATTTCATTCCGACTGAATTAGTCACTATACTTTTATTATGGCAAAATACATGATGAGAAGCAATTTAAGAGGAAGAGCTTGTTGTGGTTTGTGGACTGAGGAAATAGAATCCAAGAATGGGAAAAGTGTGGGGACAAGAGTACAAGATGGCTAGTCACATTCCATCTTCTGTCAGGAAACAGAAGAAGAGAAATGCTGGTACTCAGTTCACTTTCTCCTTTTTCCCTTTAGTTTAGTCTATGATGAAGTTCCACCCTGGCACACATTAACACATGGGATAGATTGACTTATTTTATTTCATGTGTATGAGTGTTTTGCCTGCATGTATGTAATGCAACATGAGTGAACCTGGTGTCCATGGAGTCAGAAAAGGGCATCACATCCACTGGAACTGGAGTGACTGATGGCTGCAAGATACCATGCAAGTACTAGGAATCAAATTTAGGTCCTCCGTAAAAGAAATAGTGCTCTAAACCACTGACCTATCTCTTCAGTCCTTGCTAAACACTAAAAAGTAAATGAAAAAGAGGATTCTGATGCCCCCCACTAGAGATAGATTATATGTGTGCATATATGCATACATATTAAATGACATCATCTGCTCATTGCACATATATAGAAAATCACATGTACACATCAGCCATAAATATGCATAATCATTGCATGTCAATTAAAGATAAGATAAAATTTACATGAACATAAATCAATACAATATACTAGAATGAGATTGGGAAAAGTTTAATATTCCATGATTATAATTTTAAAAAGTACATAATACATTTTATGATAGCATTCAATTTGACTTAAACAAGAAAAATGTAAAAGCTTTGAATTTACAGACATGCCACAAACACTTTAGTTCCATCTTGTTCTGAAACCAACTACTCAACTAAGCAATATCTATGACAAGTTCACAGTTCATACCAAATAGTACCACTTGCAAAACTTCAGAATGTCTGAATCTTAAAAAGTATTTTAAAGAAAAAGAGGGTATCCACTTGAGAGTGGGGAGGTATGGAAGCGGTTGGAGGGAGAAAATGTCAGAGGAAAGTACAATAATTCTGTTTTGTTTCAAAACATGCTTCTAAAAATTATTTAAAAATACGGATGTGTGGCCTCCTGAGATGGTTCCACAGTTCAGGTCCTTACAGTGTTTCCAGAGAACCTGAGTTCAGCTCTCAGCCCCTACATTTGGTGGCATACAACAACCACCCTAACTCTTTCCCCAAGGGATCTGATATCTCTAGATTTCACAGTAACCTATACTTACATGTCATACCCCTCCCAGACACACACACATACTGCAATTTTTAAATAATAAAAATAAGTCTCAAAAATACAAAATATCTATGTATCATATTCTAGTAAATAAATGAATAACAAATTCCTATAAACACTAAAATAGTGATATTTCAAAGAAAATTTCTCTTGATTTTGACACAGTCACTTTGGCCAATCACAGAATAACAAATATCACCTAATTGCTTTCCATAATATTAAAAATGCTATCTTCTTAAGTCTATGAAATTCAACTATGGTGTATTTGTCTACGAACACAATATAAAGATATTGTGAGGATCAATATTAGCTGCTGCAAAGCCAACTGCCTGAATTTTTTGATACACTCATTATCAGGTTTTACTAGCTATTTATCTTCTACCTTGAAGTGCCCGGAATGGATATGCAATTCATGGCATAATTAAATGCCAATGATAACTATAGCTAGGGAGTTGTTTGTTTAAAGATATCATTTCATCTTTAAAGGCCCTGAACACTTATTTATAAAATTCCAATTGCTAGCATTCAAATCTTCCATCACTGTGTTAATAATCATGACTTGACTTTCCACAAATGTGTCTCCTAAAATGGCAGAAAGATCTCTGATACTAATTACATATTTAAATGCATTTGTTATATCCACAATATCATGTCATAATGAAAACATAGCATATCCGAGTGAGAATAGTTGCTTCCAAGTTCAAATACTGAGCACCACAATGCAGAAGTACAGTGCTCAGAGATGCTGTACTAGAAGTGGAGAGAGACTTGCCTCAGGCATGCAGCAGCCTAACCGTGGATCTGAACTTGCCTAGTCAGAGTTCCAGATCTTTTTAATTTCTGTTTTATCTCTCTTCAGCTAACAGGAATTCATTATCTACCCACTAAGTAAAAGCAAATAATCGTGCAAAATAAACAAGGAGGTAATTAATTAGTGTAATAAACACTAAGCGATTGCTGTAATGTACTAAAATAACAAGGGAAGCCCTTCTGTGCCTTGTGTTTTTCTCCTAAGGCAAGAGGCAAATGTTCTTGCAGCCACATAGCAACAAGTACAGCTGGTTTTTCCAGGATGAAACTGGACCTCACAGATGGGATGAACAGCCCACAATCCTGAGCTTCCCACTGCTGAGACATTGTACTTTATTCTTATGCTTATTTGTAAGTAAATGGATAAATACTCTGCATCTTTGTAATAGAGAAAGACTGATCAAAATGACATGAAATTTGAAAAAAAAAAACTGGATTCGAATGATAACAACTTTTGAGTCTCCTTAACATATCCCTTCCCTAATCTAGCTTATACTATTCTCTATAAACCAACTGGATGGAGAAGGCATTTCCCAAAGCCCTTAAAGTGCTACAATGTGATGTTTAAAGTCTGAGCCTAGACAAAAGAAGAAGGGGCTGGGTTTACAAGAGCAAGAAAGAGGGAAGAAGACATTAAAGGTGAGGAATTATAGGCACAGAGGAACAGGATTTCAATCAGACTTGTGACATTTGCAGAAGTGCTAAGAGGTAACAAAGGACACCAGGACACCCCAGTCCCTAGCAGAAAGGAAGCCTTATTTTTCTTTTCAAAAATAAAAACCTCCCACTTTATTTCATTTGAATGTAGTACAACTGAAATTCAGGATGGAAGACACATGTGCATCAATGGCATGCAATTCCCTATGTTTATTACAATCTTACAGTCTTTATAGAAATGCCTTACTGTGGTGATTTGAATATATTTGGCCCAGAGAGTAGTACTATAAAGAGGTGTGCCTTTATTGGAGTAGATGTAGCCTTGAAGTTGGAATTATGTCACTATGGGGGTGACCAATGCAACCCTCCTCCTAGTCTTCTGTTTGCCTTTGGAACAAGATATTGAACTCTCAGCTCCTACTGCACCATGCCTGCCTGGGTGCTGCCATGTTCCTTGATGATAATGCACTGAATCTCTGATCATATAAGCCTGCCCCAATTAAATGTTGTCCTTATAAGAGTTGTCTTGGTCATGGTGTCTGTTCACAGCATTAAAACCCTAAGTAAGACAGCTACTTTTCCATTTTATATGTGAGGAGCCATGGATCATTCTGATTCCCCAGCCAGGAATAACTAGTTTGCAGCCTCCACAAATAGCAATATAACTCAAAGCTATGATATCAAAATCAAGTTCTAAACCTGGACAGTGGATTGCTCCTTCATTCTTTTTTTTCTTTAATGCATTGTTTTGCCTGTACGTATGTTTGTGTGAGGGTGTCAGATCTTAGAGTTATAGGCAGTTTTTAGATGCTATGTGGGTGCTGGGAACTGACCCTTAGTACTTTGGAACTAACTGCTCTTAACCCACTGAGCCATTTCTCCAGGCCCATGCTCCTTCATTCTTTAATAAATTGCTTAGATAACTCATTAGAACAGCAGTTTTCAATCTGTGGGTCACGACCCCTTGTGGAAGACTGGCCCTTTCACAAGGGTCACATATCAAATATCCCCTGCATATCAGATATTTACATTATGATTCATAACAGTAGCCAAATTACAGTTATGAAGTAGCAGCACAAATAATTTTATAGTTAGAGGTCTTCACCACTACATGAGGAACTGTATTAAAAGGCCACAGCATTACAAAGGTTGAACAGCATTGGAACAAGAAGAAAATCTTTAATCTTGTTTTCCATCCAAATAACATCAATATTTATACAACAGTGATTCTCCCACGCACTTTTACAATGATATAAACAGAAAGAAATATTTAAAGTAGTTTACCACACTAGGAGGAAAGAGTAGTCCAAGGATAAGGAATGAATTGAATGGGAATCAGTAGGGACTTGTTCCAAATATTATTTGCATATATGAAATTAGCATACATGCTTGAGAAAAATGCAATATGTAAGGTACTGAATATTAAAATTACTAATATTTTCATGAGTACTTTTAATACACTTATTCAGAACTCAGAGAGATAGAGAGAGAGAGAGAGAGAGAGAGAGAGAGAGAGAGAGAGAGAGAGAGAGATTTCTGCTTGATAGTGGTGGTTCTGAATGGTCTCAGAATCTCAGGCAGACCATAAACTCACTTTGTGCTCTTTGAACTTCAGATCCTCTTGCCTCTAAATTCTCCAAATACTGGGGTTCTAGGCAGATGCACATTGTCAAGCCTAGCTTCAAAAGAACAACTTCATTGCAATTTCTCATCAGGATTCTAATTCTAGACATTCAGCACATCCAAAGGAAAGTGGGGGGAGGAACTAATATATTTAATATGGGAGGAAAACAATGATATGAAGATATCAATGAAATTGTCAAATTTAATAAATATCCTGGGAAATACATGGGTTTGAAAAAGGTTCCTTGATTTTTGTTGATAAACACAGAACAGTCTGGGAATAAGTGGCTATAGATATAACTTCTCTTTCATTCCTCCCGAGACACCTCAAAGGCCATAATGTATTTGATAAAAGGTTCTCTTGTATCCGTGGCAGCGATCAGATGGATGCTGAACATCACCTGTGAGAATTTGACAAATATGACACACCTGTAAGATCACAGTGACATCCAAAATAAAGTACCAGAAGTAAAGAAAAATGATCTGACAAGATGTCAAGTACAGATACTTTCTTATCAAAAGAGACAACAAAACACAATTACATGGCAGGGGAAAAAATAGGGAGGAGAAAAAAACAGAAAGGTCTTAGAACAAAACAGCATTCTTAAATAAATGTAACAGAAAACAAGACTTCTTTTCCTTTGGCTGGATTGGTGACAGGTACATAACTGACATGCTTTTGGAAAAAGAAAAATAATTGGTGGCATGAGGTATAGGAGAAAACATGTCATCTAGCAGGCAGTGACAGGGGTTATAGCAGGTGTCCCATCATCAAGGAAGAACACAGAGCTGCTTTGACATGTGAGGCCAAGTGACATCACATGCAACTTCAAGTAGGTGACATAAGACAGACCCAGAGAATATCACCACCCATCGTGTCCCAAGTCCTCTTCAATGTAGAGATTGGGCTGCCATATATTGCTTTATTAATGACAGATGCACACTATAAGGGATTTAGTATCACAGCTCCCAGGAGTGTCTCACTAGTCAGAGAAAGCAAGGCCAATATTCTCCATTATCTTAGAGAGGGTCAATCTATCTGGCAGTCACAGAATCACATCAAGGACAAACAACAGTTCTTATTATTTAATACATTTTAGGCAATAAATACAGGCATTGTTATCAATATATATTCTATAACGTTAGGCTACTGAAATTTGAACATGGTGTAATATGTACATGCAAATTACTCCTACACCAAAAATTCTAGTATGTTTAAATATATATTATTAATTCATATTACTAGAATATATGCTTACATATATGGACTATATATATATATTCACATATATATGTACTGATAAATATAGAAATGAAAATGAGTATAAGGGAATAAACTTAATGCATTCCACCAATGAGTAAGTATCTTTACCATGCTGACAACTGTATAGGTGACAGTTTATATAAATATTAGAATAAATAGTATTAGGTTAGAATAAGCAGTATTAGAACTAACAATACTAGAATAAACTGTCCATCATTGAAAGTGGTTTTGTTCTGTTGAAAAATCTTGTGTGCCTAGAATTAGAGATTTTGCTTAATATAATAAGAACCTCTGTCCCTATTTCTTTATAGCTAAACTAATTTGAACTGAGGAGAAACTGGGAAAATACGGAAAATGACCTAGCAAAGTGCTAATGGGATCTTAAAGGGATAATGAAAGCGTGTAAAGTCTGGAACCTGGAAACAAACTCCTTTCATTTAGAAGATAATGACAATCAGTGCAAAGAGACAGCCCAAATCAATGGGGCCTGTGGTTTCCTTCACCTCTGCTCCCTACTCACAGCTGTCACTCAAGACCCTGATTCTAGACCAGCTGTTATAAATGGAGCCTCTTTGCCCTTGAATATTGAGAAAGTTTCAGTCCTTTATCTAAATAAGTCCCATTTTCCTTAGAGCTAATCCACAAAACGTTACCAGAAAAGACAGATAGGAACATTTCCTGATTATTCTTCCCAGGTCATCTTTCTTTCCTGTGTTATCTGTTTCAGTCTACTGTCTCTGGTGCTTCAACTGTCAAGTCCCATTTCAGCCTGGATCCTAACATTCCTCAAGGCACAGCAGCTGTAGATACACGTGCAAACATCCTTTGATGCCTTTACACCACGTGAGGAAAGATTTGGAGGACATTGGGCTGTGGAGATGGTGCTGTCAGACAGTGCTTTTTATGCAAGGCTGAGGACCTAAGTGTGGATCTCTGACATGTCAACATCAGGATGTGGGGACATGTAACTCTAATCCTAGTGACATGGAAGTGGGATTAGGAGGAACTCCTAGGACTGCCTAGCCAGCTAGTCCTCCTAAATCTGTGAGCCATGGGTTCAGCAAGACACACTGTCTCAAAACATAAGGTAGAAAGACACTATACATCAACCTCTGGCCTTCATGGACTCATACACAAACACACCAACATGCATACAACATACTCACAGTCTACATGATGTTGGTTGATGCCTCACCTGACAGAATGACATCATGATTAAGATTATAATCTGTGAAAGTTGCCCTTCTCTGTTCAAATCCTGCTCAAATTTCCTTTATTGATGTGACAAATATCTGATTTTTGTTGCTTAACACCTCTTGGCTCCATTTTCTCATCAATAAAATAGCGATAGTAATAGTTCCTATTTCAGACACATTTCGTGAAAACTCGAAATGTCCAATGTCCAGTCTAGTATAAAAACTTTGTTAAAAACCAAAATGACAGGACGTCATATGTAAGGAATAAATGTAAGCAATATAAAAGGAATTACAAATGTAACCCAGCCTAGAGTGTGTGAGTGTGAAATGTGATATAGGTAAACACCATGACTCAGTGACACCTCAATTTTAATTGACTAAAAAGATACCATGAAGATCAAGTCTGGAGGGTGTGTATGGAGATTGATAAGCCTAGTGTCAGATAAAGTGGTGCTGCAGGCCTGAGCTGAAAGAGACTTGAAAACCCTGGTCTGACAACTAAGGTTTGGCTCATTCCCAAGAGTTCTTCATGTTGAGACTGACTCATTCCCAGAGTTAGCCCACTGATTGTAGACACCCCAACTCTGCACTGAGGCTCAAACATGAATCCAAAGCACAATGAGGAAATATTGTGGGACTGGCCTGCAATTCCATCAGAACTAGACTACTGAAAGACCCCAGCCCCTAGCAGGAGAAGTAAAAGACCCCTAGCAAGTAGAGTAGAGCCAAAAATGTAGTTTAGCCAGTTCAGCAATTCTATTCTTCTATTCCAGGAACTGACTGACCATAAAGAATTTATGGCCACAAGATTAGGATGACTTTTTTCCAGGAACTAGCTGACCACAAAAGTTAACATAGAACCTTGTTAACAATCATGAGTAACTGGGAGTTTCCCTTTGTGATTTTCCTTGGTATTTTTGGTATTTTTCCTATGACACACTCCCTCCTCCCTTGGGTTGTGGGTTTTTCCTTTAAATACACCTTCTCCCCGCTACTCAGGGTCAAACTCCTCTACCCCTGCATGGGATATGAATCTCAACCCCAGTGCACTGGCTTCAATTAAACCTCATGTGATTACAGCAAGAACAGTCTCTCGTGAGTTCTTGGGGGGTCGCATTATCCCAAGACTTGAGTGAGGGTCTCCCCACTCCGGGGGTCTTTCAGCTACAACACTTACCAGACCAGAGATGAGAGTGTATGTGTGAATGAATACGATCCTTTTTCGCTTTACATTTGTTCATTGTTGCTTATGAATAAACACTAGTGTAACTTGATCTACGGAATCACAGGCACTTTCTTTCTCACACTCTCAGCTCCATCCCTAAACCTGACTCAAGGTATCATATATGACTTTTTCTTTTCTTTTTATTGAATATATTCTTCATTTGTATTTAAAATACTAAAACATTTCCCAGTTTCCCCTCCCAGAAAACCCCCCAACCCCTCCTCCCATCCCCTGCCTCCAAGTATATGCCCTCAACCCGACCCACTCTCACCTCCCCTCCTCGATTTCCCTTTGTTGGGGCATCTATTGTGCCTTCACAGGACCAAGGACCACTCCTCCCACTGAAGCCCGACAAGGCATTCCTCTACCACATTTTTGGCTGGAACCATGTGTACCCCTTGGTTGATGGTTAATCCCTAGGAGTCCTGGGGCATCTGGGTGGCCAACATCATTGTTCTTCCCATGGGGCTTTAAACCCCTCCAGCTCCTCTGAAGCTTCCCGGGTTCTCCGTGAACTGAGAGCTGGGAAATGAAACGATGGGGGGGGTGTGTCAAGAGAAAGAGAACACACAGAGACATTAGTGCATGGCTATACAAAATCTCCCTTTACTTGGAGGATAAGAGTGACAATATATGTGCTGTGGGTGTGACCCTCCTTCCCAGGGTTGCAGAGTCTTTTCAGCACTTCTCAGCAGGCCCTTGGCTCCATGGTTCCTCGAGGAAGTTGACCCCACAGGGTCTGTTGCTCTGCAGGAGGCTGAGGTGTGACAAAAGGCTTGTTCCTGGAGCTCTGCCAGCTCCACCAGGTGGGGGGAGGTGTAGCTCACTGGAGTCTGGAACTGAATGATAGCTGCCATATGATAAAGCACTTCAATATGACTCTCTACACTCCTCCATTGGGGACCCCATGCTCAGTCCAATGGTTGGCTGCTAGCATCTGCCTCTGTATGTGTAAGGCTCAGGCAGGTAACCCAATCACAAAAGAACACACATGTTATGTACTCACTGATAAGTAGATGTTAGCCCAAAAGCTCAAATTAAATAAGTTACAATTCACAGATCACAGGAAGCTCAAAAAGAAGGAAGACTGTAGTAGGGGTGCTTTGGTTCTTCTGAGAAAGGGAACAAAATATTCACAGGAACAATTATGGAGACAAAGTGTGGAGCAGAGACTGAAGGAAAGGCCACCCAGAGACTGCCCTACCTGGGGATTCATCTTATAAAAAGTCACCAAACCCTGATTTTTTCTTACTAAGAGTTTGAGCTAAAGTTTTAAAGCTAAAAACCCTATCATAGATTGTCTATAAACTATAAACAAAAATAATATACTAGGATTTCATACAACCTAAACCACTGTGAGGTTGTTCATTGGTGTCAGTGACCCAGGATAACTGAGGGAAAGTAAAGATGCTTTTGGAAGCACAAGGGAATTTCAGGAATAATACATCCAGAGCTCTGGCAGGGGAAGGGGAGCCGGCCTGGCAAACTTCAGAAGGAAACCACCACCAGGGCAATATTTAGAATTTGATTTATGTTCAAGAGTTTATAAGGACATCTGGTTCTGTATAAGTAGTGTCTGACTAATGATTGAAGAATAAAATAAAAAACATTTTATTTTAGACAAAGGCATTCAAAAAAAAAGAAAGCTGCACTGGTGAGTTTTATGTCAACTTGACACAAGCTTGAGTAATTTTGGAAGAGGAAAGTTCAGCTGAGAAAATTCCCCAACCAGATTAACATTTGGGACATTTTCTTTATTAATTATTGTTGTAGGAAGATACAACATGGATCAATATAAACCATGGGCCTGTGGTCCAAGGAGATATAAGAAAGTAGGCTGAACAAGACTTGAGAAAGGTAGGAAGCAGCATTCCTCCACTGTCTTTGTCACTTTCTGTTTCTGGCTTCTTGCTTTGAGTTCCAGACCTTACTTCTCTAGATGATGGGTTACAGAAGCTGTAAGATGAAATAAACCCTTTCATCCCCAAGTTGCTTTTGTCCATCTCAGCAATAAAAAAATATAAGTCACCAACACAGGGGCTGTAGAGGAAGAAAGAGCTCTGTAACTATGGCAGAGTCTAAGTGCCAACAGATACCTGGGCCCACAGAGCAGCGATAAGGGAGACCTGTCTGATCCTAGCACCTACTCCAGTGAGCAACCTGCCTGCCATGAACTCAGCTGAATGGAAGAAAGCTGGCAAAGATGCCCACAATGCTGAATCAGAGGCCAGAGCCAAGAAAACTTGCCAAACTATACACCTTCTGCAGAAAGTAAGCTTTCTAGGTAGGAAGGGATGCTCAGAGATGTTCTACATGATATTCCATGCAAGAGGAATCCAGTAAGTGTGTGTGTTTTCCTTATAGAATGTTCTAGCACTAAGTAAACCCACTAAACTCAGTTGACCACAGTGTTCCCTTTCCTGTGGACCATAGCCAGTCTATATTTCTCTGTAATGTAGGTGTGATTACTAAAAATTCTTTTTCTCTTATAACACTGTCCTCATTTAGATATATGTTTTTGCCATCCATGGAAGATGCAGAAATAGATTTGTAGTAAACAAATGTCAGAGTAACATGAGGCCACCCACCAGGCATAATTTTACCTACTATGACTGTTCCATCAGAAGAAAGCTTAGAGTTTTAAAGTAAAATAGGCCTGCAGCTTTGTCTTATGAAAGGTAGAAGAAATTGGATACAGTAGAGATTTACTCCACAGGGAAGAAATTCACTGGCTAGCTAACTAGAATGAACAATGGAGAGAAATAAAACAGATCCCTGCTCAACCACTATATAAGGAGACTTCAATAAACAATTCGTACTTTGTATGTATTTGCTTCATATTTATCAAATATTTTCTGAGTTATCACAGTGTGATATTCACTGGGAATATAGTTATACACAAAAGAGACAAAGTCATTGCATTGTGAAATCTACAGGTGGTGAAGAATAAATAGTAATGAAAATACCCACTACATATACAGTGAAGTAAACATAGAAATACAAGATAATACATGCTGTATGCAGGATATTACACATCATCTCAGATTCTTCACATAAAGCACCAAGAAACACTTCCCTAAGGAGGTTGCAATTAGCTAATGTCTAAAAATGCAAATGAACAAGTTATCTGAAAATATAGGAAGTCACAGTGGCCTGAGGACATGTAGACCTGAACAAGATCAATCTTAAGTGTTTATGTGTCCCAAAAGTTAACATGGCTAGAACATCTGGAATTTGAAGAACAAATTTCATGTTTTTGTAGTTTATGGTTAAATGATAGGTAGGTGTTGAAAATAAAAAGGAACCAAGATAATTTGTAAAGGTTTAGCTTGAATGGTTGGGTACAGTCATCATTTATTGAAGTAGATGATTGAAAAAGAGTCAAGTTTGGAAGAGCGGTTTTACTGGTAATTTTAGAATGTCCGAGGCTAGGTGATGTATACATCCTCTGGTTAGATACTGCAAGCAAATCAAAGCACTGACTTGGAATGTCCAAGGAAAATCTCTAACTTCCAAAGAAACATCCAAAGCAAAGATAGAGTCCTCAGGAAAAATAATAAAAACATTAAAGAAACCAAAAAGAGAATTCTATAAATCACACGTGGCACACAGGGACTAGATGAAATTAAATGTGCAGTGAATTATAAAGAATAACAAAGAAAAACTTGTGGACAAGCTCGAGTTTCTTGTATATTTCTTAAAAAGAAAACAAAGAAAGCAAAGATGAGAAGCTTCAAGGCCCTGACCACAAGTTCCAGGTATTTCCAACAGAGAGAATTCACAAAAACAAACAAACAAAAAGTACCTCAAATATATCATTCCCCAAAATTCCCTCAAGACTGGACTTCAAAAGGTAAGACTCCTTAAAGATCTAATATAGGCCACTACAGCTGACTTAATTACCACAGTCTACACTAAAGAGAAGAACTTTGATGTTTTGAATAGGTATGACCCCCATAGACTTGGGTGTTTGAAAGTTTGGACCATAGAGAGTGGTACTACTAGGAGGTGTGGCCTTGTGAGAGTAGGTGTAGCTTTCTTGGAGGAAATACATCACTGAAGAGGTGGACTTTGAGGTTTCCTATGCTCAGGCTATGCCCAGTGTGACACAATTTTCTTCTGCTTCCTGCAGAGCAAAATGTAAAACTCTCTGCTTCTCCAGCACCACATCTGCCTGCATGCTACCATGCTTCCCATCACCATGATAATGGACTAAACCTCTGAAACTATAAGACAACATGGTGTCTCTTCCCAGCAATAAAGCCCTAACTAAAATGAGAACAGATACATTGCATTGTTTGCAGCAAATTTTAGCAAATGAGTATAATAAGATGAAAAAAACTCCATCATCTTCCACAGTGAATAAAATATGACCTGAATAAAGTTAAGAAGACATCATAAACATGCTATTTAAGAATGAAAGATTCAGAAAACAAAGACAAAATAAAAGATACAGCCTAGGTGTCACGGAAGTGAAGTGTTCTGTAGTCACTGTGGGAACACTGGAGGCCTTTATAACAAACATGAGAAGGGAGTTGACACATGAAACATTGGTGATGGAAACCTTTGTGCATAAAGAAACTAGAAAGGAGTGGGCAGAAGGAACAGAGGGACTCTCGAAGGAGAAGCAGGAAGAACTGAAGAACAGGAAGCACAATAGGTGTGTTCTGTTTAAATGTAAAACCTCATTCTCTGCCTCACATGTTTGAGCACCTGGTCCTCAGCTGGTGGCACTGTTTCAGGTCATGAAACCTTTCAAGGGTGGCACCTTCCTGGAGAATATGACCACAGAGGGCCAGGCCCTCTGCTTTCACATTTCAGTAATAACTATGCTTCCTGACTATGACAGTCAAGTGGCCAGCTTCCTGTCCACATTCTCTGCCTTGATGGAACCAGAATAAACCCTTTCTTCTTCTTTAAGTTGCTTTGGTAGGCATTTTGTCCTAATCAAAGAAGAAAACCTCTAATACAGTGTGGCGCTATAGAAGAAAGTTGGAGAAAGTGGCAGATTGTGCTATTCATTTTTTAGTGTTCAACTTAGTACATTCACAAATCATTATTGTACTAAATGGTTTACATTTTAAGTGATAAAGTATTCGAAGTTATTTATAAAGATGTTTAATTTATATTCAAAATTACAAAACCAAATATATACAACTTTTTTTTTTACCATTTTCCTGTGGTTCACAAACATCCCCTTAGTAAAATCTTAGCCCAGCTAATCACCAAAAATTACGTTTTCGTGCTCACTGCTTCTCATCTGTTTCAGATTGTGTCAACAGGACTTGGAAAACTAAAATTCTCCTCCAGCTGGTGTCTCCCAGTAGGTGTTACTAGTAGAGGTGCGGATCTGGCTGCACCTGCTTCCCTGTGAAGAGCCAGGCTTCCCCTCTGACTGCAGGTCAGCTTCTCTCTCTTGCCTTAACCTGTAGCAAAGGCTTCTTCTCCCAGATGTTTCAATCCCAGAGTCCACTGAAACGAATTGCAAATGGATGTTGTTATTCTTACTTTTAACTGTCAATGTGACACAACCAAAAAAAAAAAAAAAAAACCAACAACAACAACAACAAAAAAAACTAGCAAAAGACTCTTGTGGGCATGTCTGCGGAGGAGTGGTTGTGTTGACCGGTAATTGATTGGAAAACAAAGCATAAATGTGGGCAGCTCCTTCTGGAAGCTTCCCCAGAAAATAAGGAAGTGTCGCTGTTCTCCTTACTTGGACTTCATTCTCGCAGGTCCGTTCATCTACTCTGCTATTACTGCTGCAATTCCTTCTCTGATTTGAAAACTCAGTTCGTTGAGATTCCAACATGAACTAAATACTCCCGAAGAATCTTCCAGGCTTTCAGTGCCAGATTGGGACTGCTAAATCTCTTGGATTTAACAAAGGAACTGCAGGGCTCTGCTAGAAGAGTCTGGTAATAGTCTGTAAACCGGTTTAACAAACCCACTTTTGAGTGCATTCACTCTGTCAGCTTAGTCACCTTGGAGAACTCTTAAGACCAGTGTTAGCCAATGAGGAAGAGCCTTTATATCCAATGAGGAAGAGCCTTTATATCCAATGAGGAAGAGCCTTTATATCCAATGAGGAAGAGCCTTTATATCCAATGAGGAAGAGCCTTTATATCCAATGAGGAAGAGCCTTTATATCCAATGAGGAAGAGCCTTTATATCCAATGAGGAAGAGCCTTTATATCCAATGAGGAAGAGCCTTTATATCCAATGAGGAAGAGCCTTTATATCCAATGAGGAAGAGCCTTTATATCCAATGAGGAAGAGCCTTTATATCCAATGAGGAAGAGCCTTTATATCCAATGAGGAAGAGCCTTTATATCCAATGAGGAAGAGCCTTTATATCCAATGAGGAAGAGCCTTTATATCCAATGAGGAAGAGCCTTTATATCCAATGAGGAAGAGCCTTTATATCCAATGAGGAAGAGCCTTTATATCCAATGAGGAAGAGCCTTTATATCCAATGAGGAAGAGCCTTTATATCCAATGAGGAAGAGCCTTTATATCCAATGAGGAAGAGCCTTTATATCCAATGAGGAAGAGCCTTTATATCCAATGAGGAAGAGCCTTTATATCCAATGAGGAAGAGCCTTTATATCCAATGAGGAAGAGCCTTTATATCCAATGAGGAAGAGCCTTTATATCCAATGAGGAAGAGCCTTTATATCCAATGAGGAAGAGCCTTTATATCCAATGAGGAAGAGCCTTTATATCCAATGAGGAAGAGCCTTTATATCCAATGAGGAAGAGCCTTTATATCCAATGAGGAAGAGCCTTTATATCCAATGAGGAAGAGCCTTTATATCCAATGAGGAAGAGCCTTTATATCCAATGAGGAAGAGCCTTTATATCCAATGAGGAAGAGCCTTTATATCCAAGCTGCTGACAACACCAGTGAATGTGAGAAATAAAACTTACACGTGGGCAGTTTGTCTGGTAGACAAATGGCTAATACACATACTTACTGTATAGCACACAGTCTTAAAAAGTGACAATTCCAGTGAACACTCTTCTCAAATACAAGGTACTATGCTAATTTTCTCTCTAAAAGCTTTGGTTTTCTAAGTCACAATTATGGTCCCTTTAGAATGAAGTTTCAGACCTCAAGATCACCCTTAGACTGGAGCTCAGATCCCAAGTGTATTGGTTTAAAAATTTAGAGGGCAGCAGAGACAAAAGAGAAAGCAAAGATAAATTTTCCCGAATTCTTCTTTGTCTTTAGGGTTTTTGAATGAAATGAGAAAGCCACAGACGGTCACACCATTATCTTTGCACGTAAATAACAGTGTAGCTAGGTCACACCTTCAGTACTCCATCTGCCAGCTGCAGAGTTCGAGAGCGGAGCAGTTAAGCCCAGCAATAATCATAGCTGCAAGTGGCAGGTTCAAGCACTCTATAATTCATGACAAGTAGAGAAGCATCTAGGTAATGTGTTTGTTTTTTCCTTTTAAGTGAAAATAAGTAGAAGCATCTATGGGGATGTTTGGGAACCTGTGCTAATGTCTAAGAAAGAATGGCCAGCCACCTGATTGAAGGATTTATCTAATTTATCAGGGCAATTGCCTTTACACATATGGGGACAAGAAGAGAGATAGAGTTAGGAAGGGGGATAAGAGTATGAACTCTCCAACTATTTGCTTTGGAAAGCATTTCCTTCTATACAATCAACCCTTTTAATGCTCAGAATGAGACATCTTAGCTTGAATTAAACACTAAAAAGACAAAAACTTGAAAGTGCTAGACTGACAGGTGGGTGGTTCTCTGTTGTATCTTACTGTTACTGCTTCCTGCTTCCCTTCTGCAACAGCTACTCCTCAGCTCACACCACTAAATGGCTATTGAGAAAAAGACAAAAATTACATCTCAGTTTTCCTGGATAAAGCTTGGATACAATTCATTTAAGTATGTGAAAGCCATATTATATTACTTTAAAATCTGTCTAATTGATGGAGAATATCTACTCCTATTGTACAAGTACACAAAATATACTGCATATATGTAGTGTGTGTGGTGTGTGTGTGTGTGTGTATACAGGCACACAAACCCATCAGTACACATGTGGATGCCAGAGGAGGAGTGTCTTCATCTATGGCATTCTCCAGGGTCTCTTGCTGGACCTGAAGCTCACTGTTTAAGCTAGGCTTACTGGACAGAGAACTCCTGGGATCCACCTATTTCTGCCCCCACTGTACCCTTGACCATGACATACTTTTATATTGGTGCTAAAAATTTGAACTCAGTTCCTCTTCCTTCTGTACCAAGCACTCTTCCTCCACTGAGCCACATCCTCAGCACAGACATAGCAGTATTATACAATAAGCCTCCTTTTCCCCAATTAAAATTGGTTTAATTACCTGCATCCTGCAGGGGTTCCACTCTGGACCCCAGATTAGGCACAGACCACACCCAAACACCAGTTTCCAAACACAAAAGAGATCCTGTATTAAGCAAAACAAAGACACAATGTAGCTGAATCTGAATTGGGCAGAAAGCACAGCAAATAGCTTTGCAAGTGTTAATTTTAAGAGGGGTAAAAGGGAGCATGGGTTTTTTAAATTCTGATTGGGTATTTTCATTAGAATAGCCAAATCTGGATGGGAGTTTTGGTTGCTGGACCTTGATGTTTTGATAGCTGGACCTTGATGAGTCAGGACCTAGGAATGAGTCAGACATAAGAGAGATGGCTCAGCAGTTAAGAGTACTGACTGCTCTTCCAGAGGTTCTGAGTTCAATTCCCAGCAACCGCATGGTAGCTCACAACTATTTGTAATGGTATCCAATGCCTTCTTCTGGTGTGTCTGAATACAGCTACAGTGTACTCATATACATAAAATAAATAAATAAATCTTAAAAAAAAAAAGAAAGAAAGAAAGTGACCAGATAAGGGAATAGACCTGGGTGGCTTTAGGAATATAATCTACAGTTTGCCAGAGAGAGGGAAAAGGGATGGACACGATCTGCTGGTACCAAGTCTGTCTGCCCCAGCCTGCTAGAGCCCTTCAGCTACTGTTAAGAGTACAAAGAGATCCAGTCTTAGAACCATGAGGGGGACAAGAACATGGGAAGGGAGTTTCAGATACTAACCAAAACTGTTGTGAGCATGGTCCCCACACACATACCTCCCCCATTTCATCCCACACTGCTTCCCAGTTTATTCATGTACCCAGCAACCTGGGCTTCTCTTCAGCTCATGCAAGCTCCCAAGCTCCAAACCTTTTAGACTTTGCACATGTTACTGCAAAATTACATCAAACATCCTCCTCACCCTTTCACCTAGCGAGATCTACCATCCTCTGAGACTTGAAGCTGTCTTTTAAAAGAAGTGTTTTCTGATTTCCTCAAACTGAAAAAAAAATCATTTATTTTAATTCCCTCTAAATCTCCTTTATACTGTTTATGGGAACTACAAAATGTAGGTAAATTTATAGTGTGTATTTTCAAAGCATTAAATGATAGTAAAACAAATACTATTGTGCTTTGACTTATGTTGGATAACCAATTCTCCAGTACATAGAGATGTGATAAGGGGAGAGTGATCTTCCTCCTTGTTACTGGTAGATGAGTAAAATACCAACTTCAAAATATTGTAGACATTTGCCTTTTGACTTTCTGAAATTTCTGAGGAAAACAGATGAAAATTTGAAGCCCAATCACAAAATTTCTAAAAAGAAAAACCAAAGTCTTCTCAAACTGAAGCAGCAAGTTAGACAGAAAATCAAGATTCCAGTGTAGAGAAAAGAGGTTGACACGGGCGGACTAGTCTGCATTATCCTCCCTCTTGGGTTCTGGCTGTGAGATGAGTGTTCAATGATTAAATGTTACAGAGACGTAGAGCCTCCAACAGGGAGTATTCATGGGAGCTAACCTGTATCTCAGACATTGGTGACTAACAGCATAAACAAGTAAGCAGATGGGATCCCCAGGCAAAACACACCACTCACTTCACAGGGGATAAGAGATAAGTTTATTCTGTAGCCAAATACGAGTGACCCTAAACCAAGAACATCAAGTTAGTTTATGAAGAATTCTATGCTCCAACATGGAAAGACTGTAATGAAGTTTATAAAGTGTCAGAACAATGAAAACCATACATTAAGACACTTTTACAAAGACATTGGTGGGCTGGTAGGTTACATAAAGGCAGGAAAATCTTTTCTATAGCTGCAGAGGCTGCTAGACTGTGTAGTTAGCCAGTGATAGTTGGGTGTTTGTACATTCTGAATGACTTACCATATAGTCAAAATGATGTCATGACACCATGTGGGGTAATGCATGGCTATTAACAGGGTTAAAAAAAGGTAGCTCAAGATAATTTGACTCTGGACTTGCAACATTCCAACCTCTTCACATTACTGAAGTTCTAATCCACCAATCAGCCTTATATTTCCAACTTCTTTCCAGAAATTACTGTTCACATTAGTCTAATACTAGTCTAATGTTATTTTGTTTTCCTCAATTAAATTGTAAATAAAATAGGTATAAAGGGTCTACTAAGTGTTCAGTGCCCAGACGTATGCCTGTGCCTGTGCATTTGTGTATGTGTTTCAGCCTTATTGACGTTAAGGTTTTGGGAGTTTTTTTTGTTTGTTTGTTTGTTTTAATGAAGGGAAGAATCTGGAGAATATCATCATAAGAGAAAGTAAGTCATCATCAGAGAAAATTTTGGTATAGGAAGAAGAATTCTAAAGATGGAAGGGCTCATAAGGGTTCACATGAGTAGTGTACGAATAGATTTTTAAATATATTCTTGTAAAATATGTGTGTTGTATGTGTTTGTGGTGTGGTGTGTATGTGTGTGTAAAGGGAGTGGTGCATGTGTGTGTGTGTGTGTGTGTGTGTGTGTGTGTGTGTGTGTGTGGTGTGGTGTATCAAGTGGTGGTGGGGTATATGTGTGTGTGGTGTAGGTATGGGGGCTACAAAGGAGTCTTGAATGCTCAGACCAGGAGTTATAAGCAGTTGTAAGTGAGCCCAAGTGGATGTTATGAATTGAACTTGGTGCACCCTTAACTCCTGAGATGTCTTCCCAGACCCTCGTGAATACACTCAGCTCTGAAAGAAACAGTCCAGAGAGAGAGAGAGAAAAGGTTCCTTGTTTAGGTGTGTTCCTAGGAATGAAGGCAGCACTGTGAGCAGAGGGTGCTAAGGGCCTTCAGCAGATCCCTCTGATTTTCAAGTTAGTTAGGAGCTACAATGGCTTCCTGGACAAGAAACAATATAATTAAAATAATTTCTGGAAAGGATAATCATTGTTTTAATTAGGATGGATTAGAGAGAAAAACTCACTGCCTGGCTAAGGTTTGATACTACCACAGGATTAGAAAAGATAACTTGAACCTAAGGAATATTCTGGTGACAGATGGGGAACAGAGGTGTAAACAAGATGTAAACAGAATTGTCCCAGGATTCCTAGTGCATAACAATAGAGAGTATAACCCTAGAGAAAGACCCAAGGTGTGTGTGTATATATTTTTAATCTGCTTTGGAGTACAAATGCACATTAATAGTTAATGCATTCCACAGTTCAATTCTAGTATTTTATTAGGAGAAGAAAATCCTCAGGCCAAAGTAAGTTCATAACATGACATTCACTTCCCCTATGCTCTTGAGGGCTTGCCCCTCAAAAATTGGTATACTAACCTGCAAAATGAAGTCACAAATCAGGTCTACTAGACACTTTTACTCCTCTGAAGACATTACTAGTAGGAGCTCAGCCTAGTCACTCAATTCATTTCACAGAGCTACCAAATAGCTGGCAGGCTCAAATCGATTTAGTGTCATTTGAAAACCCAGAACTTGGAAGTTAAAAGAACCCTATCACAAGGTTGGTACCTTAATCTCACTCACGTCTAGTTCTGTGACTGGCATTATTGAGAGATTAATGAATCTCCACTCACTGATATTATTTGCTATCAGCCCTAGTCTTCATTGGAACATGTAGTCATTTTTCAATTATCAAGTGACCTATATTGATAAAATACTGAACATCTTTTGAATATGCTCTCTATATGATAGATGCAAATCTATCCTTTGAGCAATAAATTGTATCTAGACATTTCTAAAGCAATAAGGTGTACAGAATCTTGTCTTAGATGCAAGAATTTGAACAACCTGCTTCAAGTTTAATCTCTTTTCTTCTATTACTGGATTCTAATAAACAAAATAACTATTTTTTTTCCTTAACTGAGAAAGTAGGATAAAAATAGATAAGGAAAATTGGTTTAGAGTGTCAAACTTCAGACAGAATCTACCTAGATTTGGACATATTCACCTCCCTCCCTCTTCCCTGTTCTCATTTGCTCTCTATGCAATCTCAGTGGCAACTGAGTAGAGGACACCATCAGCCACCACCCTCCAAACCCTGCATGCTTAGAGCAGTAGCAAGCATCCAATGAGGCAGCTATGTCTTCTTTATTTAGAGAGAAATTCAAGTTGCTCTATTAACCCTATGGCATCATTGTTATTTGACAGTCCCAATGTCTACACAATGTACAGAGAAAAGTGGTATAGCCAATCATTCTAAAGCTTACAACTTAATAGTATCAGAAATGTCTAAATAATAAACCACATGTGAATGAAGGAGAAAATTACTACTTTGTAGAACAGAAGTGTTTTCCACAAAAGATACCTTAATGAGAGGTTAGCATTAGATAAAGCAGGAATAAATGTAAGGGTGTTTTCAACAGGCATAGTTAACAGTAGAAACAGCAATCTTAGAGGTACAGTACACACAACGTAGTCAAGAATAACTAATTCTAGACATTTTATTTTATTTCTATCATTTTACTTTATTTCAGGAATTAAGTCACTATCTTTTCTAGAGAGTAGAAAACAAGGTAAGTCCACACAAGACACAGATATAAGAACTATACTATCCTCCTCATTATCAATACTATCCTTAACAAAACTGGTAATTCATTAGAGAATAATGGCAATTATGCCCCCAGAGAGATTACTCCTGAGTCAGATATCCACTCAGAACAAGTGGAGGATCCTGATACAACACCCACACTTGGTGTCGTAGTTAGGGTGTCACTGCTGTGAACAGACAGCGTGATCAAGGTAACTCTTATAAGGATATTTAATTGTGACTAGCTTACAAGTTTAGAGGTTCAGTCCATTATCATCAATGCAGGAACAGACAGTCATGGTGCAGGCAGAGCTGAGAGTTTTACATCTTCATCTGAAGGCTGCTGGAAGACTGACTTTTAGACAGCTAGAATGAGGGTATTAAAGCCCACACCCACAGTGACACACCTACTCCAGCAAGGCACCATCAACTCCAACAAGGCCACACATCCTAATAATGCCACTCCCGAGGCTAAGCATATACAAACTTGTGGAGAATGCTGGTACAGTGACTACATTTGCCTCTCTTTGGAAATCTTTCCCACTACCCTGTGTTCAGGATGAAGAATGAAGGGTAAAAACGGGCAAGTTGGATTTCAGAGACATTGTAATTCACTGATTGGAAAGAAGTATGGTCAACTCTCCCACATCTATAACAATCATGACAGAAACCATCCAACTCCCCTTACTGCAGCTCCATGCTCATTTGCTTGGTTTCCTGTGCAATACAACAGTGCAGAATACACAGCCTTTGGAGAAAGAGCATCAGAATTGAGACTTTAACTTTTGACATTTTGATATTCCTTAGCATATAAAGAGCTCAAACTAATTTATCCATATTACACTGTTTTTTTTATTAATTGTACCATTTCAGCACTGTAAGAAGGCATATGCTAGGAAACAGTGGAAGTGTGGGGAAGTCAATTACACAGATACTGATGATGCCTCCTCCCAGTGGAGCAAACTACAGTTCAAGCTTGTTTGGTTGATTACACAGAGCAAAAACTTCCAGGTTGAAAACGAAAATGGCATCATCACCAGCTCAATTCCAAAGGAATGCCTTTATTTTATAAAGATGACACTGTGGCTCACAGCTTTGACCTTGAAATATATACTAACATTAAATGAAGGAACAGAAGTTAATTTTCCAAAGGTCTCTTCAGTTCCAATCTAACTATAGCCAACGTGCTAGAAATTGCTTTTGTAAAAAAAAAAATGAATAACAAATCCATTGGTCCATTTATTCAAAATATTCATTCCAAATTATGAGAAATCTGAAATGTCAAGACAGGTAGTATGAATAAATGAATAGATTACTGGCCTCCTTCAGATACATACTATTCAAGAGAACATAGTTTGAACTCCAGGACACCTGGCCAAAACCCATCACACTATCCCTAGATAAAGAATAGATATGCCATCTGACAACACAGCTGCCATTTTACCACAGCCCCAGCTAGCTTCCATCATGTATCTCCTTCCATCTACAGCTTTATTTTCAATTAGCACTCATCTCTGGAGAAAACTTGGATTCAACTATTTCAGACAGCTTTGAAATAGATTCATGTCATTCTAGACAGCTCTGAAATAGCTTAGGGCTTGTCTGTGTGCTTCCAGTTAGCTCCTGCTGAATTTGTTACTGCTGGACAGCCTGATTTTCCTGAGCTTCTACTCTAGATTTCTATGCAACTTTCCACTCTGCTCTAACTTCTAGGCACTGGTGGGGACACTTTTGAACTTCATTACCCACCCTCATATAATGGTTCTTGCTTTAGCTCAGTGCCCCCCTCTCCTTGAGATTACAAACATAATTGTGTGGATAGTTACTACATGTATATTGAAATCTCTGATATTTGGAATCCGATACCAGTCTGTGTATGTTGTCTTATCTACACCAATAGCAGATTGCTAACCTCACCTCCTAACTCACCTTTCTTTTTTCTTGATTTATGAAACACAATCTGATTCAATAAATATCTCTTTGATAACCACCTTGCTTTGTTAAACCTTATCAGTCCAGGGTAATAATGAATTTCTACAAAGTCATCATAGAAAGAGAAGACCCCCCTTCAGATTCGTGAGGGCTCTCTGTGGTATCAGCAGCAGCATGTTGGTTCCAGAGTAATCTCTTTAATGACTTCCAAAAAAACAAAAGAAAACACTTATACTCTCTAACAAGTGTCTCTGAACACTCACCTGGCTAGTCTCATAAACCAAATCCACCCATCAACCTCAGGATCAGTATTTCCTCCCATGTGGAGTAACTCACACATATGGGAGATCCCACTCCTGTGGAAGATATCACTCATGTGAATGATCTCACACATGTTGGGGATCTCACCTACAAACAAACTCTGGCCTCAGACTAAAAATTTTCATTACCATCACCTACTGGCACTTGTTTGTTTGTTTGTTTGTTTGTTTATCATCCAGTGTCTTTTATATCCATTATATTCACAGTTACTTTTCTGAAAAAATGACTGATAACCTTCATTTGTCCATTATGCTAAAACAAGTATTCACCAGATGTTAATCCTTAAGGAAACTGTTTATACACCCCAAAGAATGGCAGAGTTATGTTAGTATCCATCATCAGAACCAGGGAAAAATGAGGAGGCTTACTGGTGATACGCCTTAACAAAGACCAAATATCAGTACATAGAATGGAATGAATCCTGATTTTGAGGTGCTTAGATTTTTGCAAAGTTTATATCATGTAGAAGTTCTGGCTTTATTTAAATTAGATTTTGCCGTTTAAATTTTCCTATACTGAATTTTCTTTCCCCTAATTATTAGTCTATTTGCTGCGATAGATATAGAATTGGTGCCAGAAGTGGCCACAGGAGACAGATCCTGGAATATGGGATTTGTGTATGAGCTTTGTCTCCTCTTAGAGCTGCACACAGCACAGAGTAGTGAACAGATTCAGTCACCAGAAAGAACACCACGATCATTGGTGTCACAGTTCACCTGAAGAAGGGACATGGATACTCATGTGGCCACCTCAATATCTGCATATATCCTGAGCATAAGTTAGAATGCATATAAAAACAAGCAAGAGCCTTCAAAATAAACTAAACATGTACAAAATAACAATATGTATATTTTGTGGAAAAGTATATAATTTTTAAAAATCAACCACTAAGTGCAGATATGAAGATTATGAACTTTTAAAACCATCCTTTGAATCCATATTTTCTCCATGTTTCACAATGAGCTCTAGAACCTTCACTAGCAAGAAAATCACTGATAAGACTGAAGGAGCACATCTGGTTAGGCTCATAAAAATGAACATCTCAAATACCCAAGGCACATAAGGCCCACTGACCTGCAGAACTGGCTTGCTTTCCTGAATCTGAGAAAGCTAGACTTCTTCTGTTAGAAAACTCTTTGACCTCACTGAGGGAAACTGCTGTGAAAGAGAACTCACCAGATGGCAGTTACACAGTTTGATCCCTGAGAAAACTGTTTATACTCCCCAAAGACTGGCTGGGTTGTGTTAGTTTCCATGACAGTACACTGGCCAAAATGAGTAGGGTTTCTGCTGTCAATCGTCAGCAAGGACAAACAGATTAAAAGGATGAATCAAATAAACCACACATATAAGGTTATCTGTGGAGTATAATGCAAGCCGTAGCACCCTCATTTTGGAAGGTTTCTTGTTCTAATTGGATTCTATTGCTGTGAAGAAATACCATGACCATTGCAACCTTTAGAAAGGGCTGGCTTACAGTTTCAGAGATTCGGTCCATTATCATTATGGCAGGAAGCATGGCAGTGTGAAGCAGACATGGTGCTGGAGAAGGAGTTGAGGGGACTACATCAGGATCCTCAGTCAGGAAGTCGAGAGTAAGACACACCTATGCCAACAAGGCCATGCTTCCTAATAGAACCACTCCCTATGGGCCATTTTTATTCAAACCACCAGAGTCTTTATCCTTTAGCTCTTAGTTGAACAGCTATTGACAGTGGAGACTGTGGCAACTGAGAATGACTAGTGATCTCAAAGGTAGGAGCAATCAAGTTGCCAGAATAGCAGAAATCAAATGCCAGGACTTAACACACTGCCAAAGACAAGAAGAGCAAGTGCACAATAAGGGTTAGGACGTAGGGCCCAGATTATGTTGACCTTCAGAGATCCCAGCAAATATCAATTCTTCTCAATGTCCCTAGGACTGAAACAGATAGGGAACCTATAAAGACACTCTTTAAACAACATAACAGGAAAAACATCCCTAAATCTGGTAGTTAAAACTTAAGCCATCACAATGCCAAGTCATGACTTGCCAACAGCTTTTCTAAAGTTAAGGCAATGCAGAGAGCAGAGATCTTCTCGATTAAAATTAACTGAGTTCTGCTTGCCACTAGTTTATGATTATATTCCTTGGGGCCCTTCCCAAAGTACACTGCAGCTGAGTTACTAGAATAAATATGAAGTACAAATTATAAGAACCCATATTTGTTGGGCATTTTTGCCTCACGCCAAGAACCTCTTTGCCACAAGCTTGGTTTACTGTCCTTCTGCAAGCTTGAGAGGGGGTCCGTTTTATATAAGCCTGTGGTTGTTCCAGTAACTGACTTGCACAGTTCTGGGAAGTAGAAACTCAGGCCCGATCTCCTGAACAGCTTGCAGCCTGGCATGGAGTCAGCCTGGCTCAGGCCAATTGACTCCTTTCAAGAAAAGATCCTCACCAACCCTGCATCTGACAGAGGACTAATATCCAAATACATAAAGGATTCAAGAAATTAGGCACTAATAACCCAAATAAACCAATTTAAAAAATAGGGCACAGAGCTAAACAAAGAATTCTCAACAGAGGAATCTCTTATGGTAAAGAAACACTTAAGAAATGATCAATGTCCTTAGTCATCAGAAAATATAGAAATCAAAATGAATCTGATCTTGATTTAACTTTAGTAAGATGTATCTGTCTAAAAAAAATCATTCATTTTGTTAAGATTTTCCAATTTTTGTAGCGTATAGGCTTTTGAAGTAAGACCTAATGATTCTTAGAATTTCCTCATTGTCTGTTGTTTTGTCTCCCTATTTCCGATTTTGTTTATTTGAACACTCTCCCTTTGTCTTTTAGTTAATTTGTCTATCTTGTTGATTTTTCTCAAAGAACCAGCAATTGGTTTCATTGATTCTTTGTATTGTTTTATTTGTTTATAATTGATTAATTTTAGCTCTGATTTTGATTTTTTCCTGCCTTCTACACCTCTTGGATGTGTTTGCTCTTTTTTTTTCTAGATGTTTCAGATTTACTTTTAAATTGGTGATATGAGAACTTTCCAATTTCTTTATGGAGCCACTTAGTGCTAAAAACTTTCTTCTTAGCATTGCTTTCATTGTGCCACATAAATTTAGGTATGTTGTGCCTTCATTTTCATTGAATTACAGAAAATCTGTAATTTCTCTATTTGTACTTAGACCCAGAGATTATTGAGTAGAGAGTTGTTTGGTTTCCATGAGTGTGTAGGCTTTCTGGTGTTTATATTGTTGAAGTCCAGCTTTAATCCATGGTGGTCTAATAAGATACAAGGTGTTATTTCATTTTCTTGTATCTGTTAAGGTTTACTTTGTAATTGACTATATGGTCAATCTTAGAAAGGGTTCCATGAGGTGCTGAAAGAAAGCTATATTATTTTGTGTTTGGGTGAAATATTCTGTAGATATGTTAGTTTCATTGTACTGTTTGGTTGGGCCTCAGGGGGAGGGGATGTGCCTAGACCTGCTGGAATTTGATGCCTGGTGATGGCATGGTACCAAAGGGAGGCTCTCCTTCTCTGAGGAAACAGGGAGGGGGCAATGGGGAGAGTTATTTTTAAGGGTGGGACTAGACAGAGAGGAGGATAGTTGTGATTTGGATAAAGTCAATAAAAAAATTTAAAAACTCACCCTCCACACAAAAAACAAATCTGAGATTCTACCCATCAGAATGGCTAAGATAAAAAACTCAAGGGACAGCACAAGTTGGTGTGGATACGGAGCAAGGGGAACACACCTACATTGTTGATGGGAGTGCAACCACTCTGGGAATCAATTTGTTGGTTTCACAGAAAATTGAGAATAGTTCTCCCTCAAGATCCAGCTATACCATTTCTGGGTATATAGTCAAAAGATGTGCCACTATATCATAGGGAGACTTGCTCAACTATGTTCACAGCAGCATTACTAGCAATACCCCAAAACTAGAATCAACATAGATGTTCTTCAACTGAAGAATTGGAGTTAGGGAAAGGACTGAAGGAGCTGAAGGGGTTTGCAACCCCATGAGAAGAACAATAATATGAACCATCCAGATCCCCCAGAGCTCCCAAAGACTAAACCACCAACCAAAGAGTACACATGGGGGGGGCTATGGCTCCAGCTGCATATGTTGCAGAGGATGGCCTTATCTGACATCAATGAGAGGAGAGGCCCTTGTTCCTCTGAAGGCTCAACACTCCGGTATAGGGGACTGCTAGAGCAGTGAGGTGGAAGTGGGTGCGTAGGGGAACACCCTCATAGAAGCAGGGGGAAGGGTGATGGGATAAAGGGGTTGCAGATGGGAAACTGAGAAAGGGGATGACATTTGAAATGTCAATAAATAAAATATCCAATAAAAAATAAATTACTGGAAGTCTGGTGGGAAAAGTTCATCTACACCAAGCACTCAGTTTTTCCAACCACCTCTTTATGAGTCTGGTGAGCACACTGAAGCTATGCACCCATTCAATCTGAGAAGAGTCTCTTCCAAATCTGACTTAGCCATTACTGCTTCTTAGATTCCATAGACCCCCTGACAGTTTCCTAGTGTGGAGACAATGGAACAGCAAGCTGATTGATTATACAATACCATCTGCCAACCAATTGGCAGCAAGCTGATTACACTGGCCCTGCTCCATTATGTAGGGTCAGAGACAGGTGCATATATCCTTGATATAGATTAGTCTCTCTCAACACCATTCACAAAGCTATTGTTGCCTGGGCTATTTCACTTGACATCATGATGATCACTCATTGTGATCATTCCCAAACAGGATTCCCTGTAATCATGTAACCTTCTAAAATCAAAAGACATACATAGATGGGCTCATCTCCATGGAGTCACTGATGTTTTCTATTTACTTGAAATTCATATATATTTGTTTCCAACTTTCCTTATTTCTGTTATTACTTTATGCACACAATGTTAGAGATAACCATTATAATTTAGTTTCTAAAACCAATTGGGATGTCCTTAGCAGTTCTCCAGCTAAACTGTGTCTTCACAGTCCTCTTACTAACTCCAGGAATCCATCTCTTTTCTCTCAGAGCAAGGACTTGAGGAAACTTGCAATTGTAAATCCTCTCTTTTCCCCTTTGACACATAAATCTTTTTAAATGCTCCTTGCCAGTTTTACAACTCAGAAATGTGTTTCTCAAGGTCCTAGGTGCTATCCCTTTGAGATGTAGTCATGCAGGCAGATAGGACCTTTGCCTCCAAGTTTTCATTGTAGAGAAGGAGCCTACTGACTTTTTTTTTATTTTATTTTATTTTTTTAATTTACATTCCAAATCACTTCCCCTTTCCCGTTTCCTCCCTCCCCGAAAGTCCCATAAGCCCCCTTCCCTCCCTCTTTTCTCCATTCAACCCCCTCTCATTACTCTGTCCTGGCGTTCCCCTACATCCAGTCTTTCCAGGACCAGGGGTCTCTCCTTCCATCTTTTTAGAAATCTATTGATATGCTGATTGTGTCTAGGGTATTCTGAGATTCTGGGTCAATATCTCCTTATCAGTGACTGCATACCATGTGTGTTCTTTTGTGATTGGGTTACCTCACTAAGGATGATATTTTCAAGTTCTGGCCATTTGCCTAGAAATTTCGTGAATTCATTGTTTTTAATTGCAGAGTAGTATTCCATTGAGTAAATATACCACATCTTTTGAATCCATTCCTCCGTTGAGGGACATCTGGGTTCTTTCCAGCTTCTGGCTATTATAAATAAGGCTGCTATGAATATAGTGGAGCATGTGTCCTTATTGCATGCAGGTAAAGTCTCTGGGTATATGCCCAGGAGTGGTATAGCCGGATCTTCCGGGAGTGTCATGCCCAGTTTTCTGAGGAACCGCCAGACTGCTTTCCAGAGTGGTTGTACCAGCCTGCAATTCCACCAGCAGTGGAGGAGTGTTCCTCTTTCTCCACATCCTCGCCAACAACTGCTGTCTCCTGTGTTTTTGATCTTAGCCATCCTGACCCATCCTTATCTCCTTGCACTAAGCTCAATTCTAAGTGGATCAAAGATCTCCACATAAAACCAGACACACTGAAACTAATAGAAGGGAAACTAGGGAAGAACCTTGAACATATGGGCACAAGGGAGAATTTCCTGAACAGAACTCCAATAGCTTATGCTCTAAGATCAAGAATAGACAAATGGGACCTCATTAAATTACAAAGTTTTTGCAAGGCAAAAGACACTGTCAAAAAGACAAAGCGGCAACCAACTAACTGGGAAATGATCTTTGCCAACCTTACATCCGACAGAGGGCTAATATCCAAGATATACAAAGAACTCAAGAAGTTAAACTCCAGAGAGGCAAGTAACCCTATTAAAAAATGGGGTACAGAGCTACACAAAGAGTTCTCACCTGAAGAATATCTAATGGCTGAGAAGCACCTAAAGAGATGTTCATCATCCTTAGTCATTAGGGAAATGCCTACTGACTTTTAACCCTCACTTGAGCAATTGCAGTCAATTCCTAGTAGTTTTTAGTTATCCCTCTTTAAAATTCATCCTCTCATCTTCCACTGGACTGTTCTCCTTAAGGAGGAAATAGTACCATAGTATGTAGTACATAGTAGCTATATTTTTTCCTCTCTCTAGATGGAGGTTGTTGCCAGCAATGGGAAGCTACTTTAGCAGCAATGCCCTCCACTGCATAGGCCTACAATCTGAGTTTCCAAACCCAGAGCATCTAAACTCTGGGATCTTAAAGTTTTTGACTCCACAATTTCGTTTTGGAGGCTAAGAATGTCAATGCCCAGTGGTGTGAGCTACAAGTTCCCAGCATTTGTGGGTTGTTGAAACCCTTTACTTTTGCCCTTAGAAGCTCTATGGAACTATTTTAGTGACAGAACATGGGATTCCTAAAGTCTTAGCTCTTCAAAGCCTTTTGCAGTACTTCTGATTCTCCATTTTTCTCAGCTTCTAAATACCTGCACTATCCTTTTTGGTCTTAGATGCTGTCCTAAGTGACCATCTGAATTCTTGATAGTTTTGTATAACTCTTAGAAGGCTGTTGCTGTTGTTGTTGTTATCTCATATATTACATCCCCAACACATTTTCCCCTCCTTCACTTCCTCCCAATCCCTCTCCCTCAGATCCCTTTCCCCCAGATCTGCCCTTCCTATATTTCCCTTCAGAAGAAGTCAGGACTCCAAGGATATCAACCAAACATGGCATATCAAGTTGCAATAAGATGTGGCACATCCTTTGATATTAAGGCTGGACAAGACTACCCAGTAGAAAGAAAAGGGTCTCAAAAGTATGCAAAAGAGTCGGAGACTGCCCCCCACTCTCACTGTTAAGAAGCCAAGCTATACAACAATAACTTAGACCCATACGGGTTCCTAACTTGTCAGTTTATTCTCTGTGATCCCTTATGTTCTCTGGTTAGTTCATTCTTTGGGATTTTTGTAGTGTCTTGAACCCTTCTGGCTACCTCAATCCTTCCCCCCTGTCTTCCACAAATTCCTTCTGTTTTTCTGTGGATCTCTGCATTTGTTCCTATCAAATGCTGGGTGAACCTTCTTTGATGATGATTATCCTAGGCTCGGGTCTACAAGTATAATTAGGAATCATTTCATTGACTTTTTTTTGGTCATGTTCAGTTCTATCTTAGGTCTCTTGGCTATCTGTCTCTGGTTCCTGATCATCCACACAGTATTAGGCATGTGTCCCTTTACTAGCATGGATCTTAAGTTGGACCAGTCTTTGGCTGGCCACAACCAGAAGTTCTGTGCCACTTTTACCCCAGCACACTTTGCAGGAAAGATAAATTGTTGGTTGAAAGTTTTATGGCTGGGTTGGTGTCCCGATTCCTCTATGAGAAGCCTTGATTAGTAACAGAAGGTGGATGGTTTGGGCTACATATCCTTCATTTCTAAGAGTCTTAGCTAGGGTCACTCTCACAAACACCTGTGAGTTTCCAGTTCTACCTCACCCCTGATTGACTCCCCCACTCCAGTCACCTCTCCCAATACTCTTATATACCCATCCCCAAACTGATCCCTCCTGTTACCATGCCCACCTGCCCCAAGTCCACCCATGACATCTATTCTAATTTTCACTTCCCATGAAGATTCATGTATCTCCTTTTGAGTTCTCCTTGTTATTTAGCCTCTCTGGGACTATGTATTGTAGCATGATTGCCAATAGTCCTCAAACCACTCCACAAAATAGAAAGAGAAGGAACATTGTCCAATTCATTTTATGAGACCACAGTCACCCAGATACACAAACTACACAAAATCAACAAAGGAAGAGAATCAAAACAATTTCCTTTATGAACACTGATGAAAAAATACTCAATAAACCCTATTACAAGAACACACTGAAAACATCATCCACCAGTATCAAGTAGGCTTCATGCCACAGATGCAGAGATAGGTCAAAATACGAAAATCATTTAGTGTTACACACCATATAAGCAAACTGGAAAAAAAACACATGAACCTCTCATTAGATTCTGAAAAAGCCTTTGGCAAAATCCAACATGCCTACAGGATAAGAGTTCTGGAGAGGTCAGGGATACAAGAACATACTTAAACATAATAAAGAAAAATTTTACCAAGCCTATAGTCAATATAAAAATAAATGAAATAAAAGCCTCAAAGCAATTGCACTAAAATCAGGAACAACCCAAGGCTGCCCATTGTCTCCCTATCTATTCAATATAGTACTTGAAGTTCTATCTAGAGCAATAAGACAACTAGAGCAATTAATATTTCCAGATGATATGGTGTACGTATAAGCAATTCTAAAAATTCTATCAGAGACCCACTACAGCTGCTAAACACCTTTAGCCAAGTGAACAAATACAATATTAACTAAAAATAATAATCAGTAGCACTTCTATATACAAACAACGAATAGACTTAGAAAGAAGTCATGGAAACAACACCCTTCACAATAGCCATAGAATATAGAATATGTTTGCATAACTCTAAGTAAGTGAAATACCTACATGACAATAACTTATAGTCTTTGAAGAAAGAAATAGAAGAAGATATCAGAAGATGGAAAGATCTCCCATGCTCATACATCTGTAGGATTAACATAATAAAAATGGCTATCTGACCAAAAGCAATCTAAAGATTTGGTGCCATTCCTATCAAAAATTCACCACAATTCCTTATGCCTTTGTAAGAAAAAAATACTCAGCTTCCTATGGAAAAACAAAAAAGTCAAGATAGCTAAAACGATCCTGTACAATAAAAGAACTTCTGTAGGCATCACCATTCCTGATCTCAAATTTTACTATAGAGAATAGTAATGAAAACTGCATGGTACTGGAATAAAAACAGACAGGTTAATCAATAAAATAGAGTCAAATACCCAGACATAAATTCACACACCTATAGACATTTAATAGTTAATAAAGAAGCCAGAAATATACAGTAGAAAAAGAAAGAATCTACAACGAATGGTGCTGGTCTAAGTGGATGTCCGCATGGAAAAGAATGCAAATAGATCCACATCTATCATCCTGCACAAACTCAAGTGCAAGTGGATCAATGACCCATACTTTAACTAGCAGGTCCCTAAGCTCTTGGAAAGTTCTAAAATTCTTCACCTGCTTCCTTTCTGAATATTCCTTCTGGAATATGGAGTTCTGTTATTTTCACCTGTCATTATACCCACACATTAAGTATCTCTAATCATGGTAAAGACCAGGCAATAGATCACTTCGGGGATCCTTTACTGGAGTCGAATGTGCAACCCTAGTGATATGAGTTTATTATTACATAGGAGAGGAGAATCCAGACCAAGTCTAAAAGAGAACCTCATGGCTGCATATAATCAGAAAAGAGGTGTGGCAAGCTTCTGACAAGTCTTCCAAAAACATACAGCCTCCTTTCTCCCAATCATATACTTTTTGCTGAATCATTGAGAAATATAGTCTGACCTTTTCTCTACCCAGTAGTTATGACAAAGTCTAGAGCGGAACAATCAGTATCTTCTGAGGAGTACAGTCAATGCTGTGGAGATGCCCTTGCTGCAAGACAGTTTAAGGTACTAGTACAAGCATGAGTAGTTGTGACTGGTGTAAGATCGTCTTCTGAACCAAAAGGTGAGGGTTCCATACCAGCCAGGGTTGCAATTTTTCTTGAGTTTGAAGTTATTTTCTACAAGGCATTGGTGAAGTATTCAACACAGTGGAGATGTCAATATTGCAGACTAAATGTTCAATTAATAAAGGGTCTTGCTTTTTTGATAATTTCTGACTTAAGGTAACCAGATACAAGGAACAGATCTGACCACTGTCAAGCAAACAAACAAAAAAATCAAATAGTCCTGATCCTTGTGAACTGAAGTTCCCAGGAAGAAAAAGTAAAGAAATAAAGAGAGAAAAGCATACCTGTGTTACGCATCCTACAAAACCACATGACTGAAACTTCTAGGGGTACTTTCAGTCCCCCCATTCATTGCTTTTGGAGATTTAACTATCTTTGTGAAGAGTAAAACCTTACAATATATTCTCTGAAGATCACCAGTGTTTTCATCAATTCAAAGGCTAAGACTATCAGCAGGATCAGAGGTTTATAGTAGAGTGCTGGTTGCTTTCCTGTGCCCTGCCTAGCCAGTGTCCCCACCAATGTGTTTGGTAAATACTTTCATTACCCTCACTGTTCTACTTAATAAAAATCTCATGTAACCATTTCCAGTAGAGCGTGGTATTTAGAGAAACATCCCAGACCTTTATCTTTCATATTTGGCTTGAGGATAAAATATCTTGTACTCTCTTTAAAATGAAAACTGTGTTTTGAATCTGTATCCACGATATTTCCCTTACTTGGAAGCTAAGTAAACATGGCAGAGTGCTCACAATAGGATATATCACCACATTAACATTCTTGACACTATTTAACAGTACATAATTTCTAAAATATCCTCAAGGACTTGGGTCGCTTCCTGTATCCTTACTATTCCTTACTATCTGTCTCTTTTTATAACTCAAAAGCAATATTGTTCTCAGACCCAGACATGCTTGTTATCACAGGTACAGAGCTGTGTAAGAGGAAGCTCAAAGGAAAAATGGACTACCAATACCACTAAATTTACTCACATATTTTGGAGGCCACATAAATTAAAGAGTTTTAAAATAACTGTTATATTAACTGGGGCATATATAATGAAGTAGAATCAAAAATCTGTGTTACATTTTAAGACAAATGAAAAAGTAGCAGTGCAGTAGAAGAGCCATCTTTGTGGTTCAAAGAACTCTATTAGGAAAAATCAAGATGCACATGTGGTTAGAGCATAGCAAAACCTTACATCTGTGTCATAGATGGGCCCATGTCTCATCTTCCACCAATAACTGAACACTGTCACTCAGGACACTGCCCCCTTGAGCCTACCTTTTAGACATATGGAATTAATTACTTTGGTTTCTGCAGGCAAAATTTAATTATGTTGTTTCATCTGTCAATCTGCATGCTGTTTTCCTCATCTAGAAAGCATTTTCTTAAACTGTGGGTCAGAACTCCACATTGGGTAAGTAACTGAACATGGGAGTCACAAGAAGAACTAAAAGCTAAATGTGTGACTAAACTGTTAGGAAAGCTATAGAATGATCCATCTGTGAGTATTCTGGAATGTCCAAGAGCAGCCTGACAGTCCTAGGTACAAATTTAAAAAGCTCATTGGTCACATAGTTGCGATCTCCATTTCACTTCAGCATTGCTGTGTTTAAGATGCCTGTTTAATGAGCCCCCACTTGACACAGATATCAAAAGAGCCCATGACAAAATTTTGAGTGTCATGTCTGCTACGGTCTGCAGTGTATTCAGTTGTGGAGAAAGAATTTTCCAGGATATCTCGGGGAGAAAATGCTTTTCTGGCACTGGAGGCTCTAGGCAGAGGTGGGAAAACCAACACACTTGTTATACAATGGCTTTTCCATAGTATTTTTGATTGCCAAGAGCCAGATGGGATGAATTTTTATAAAAAAAAATTGAATTTGCAGCTACAAGACAGAATTGAGCTCAAGCATCTTCACTTCCTGACTGTGTAATTCAAAGCTGTGCTTCCCAGCTTTGCACAGTGTTATTGCTCCATGAAGAAACCTTCTTAGACATCTTTTTCTTAACTCCCTTCCATGAAATTTCAATAATGACAAACATAATGTGTATGTTTATATAGTGTCTATAAAAAGGGTGAGCAGAAAGCTTACTCAGCAGAGTTGAAGAACTATAGGAAATCAATGGCTGCCCAGATGAGAAATCAAGGTTCTGTAGGAATGACTGAGTTCCCTGGTAGGTTGAGCAGTCCCAGAGGTGAGTCATAAGCACGTGTGCATGTGACTAGGTAATATTCTAAGTTAAAACTTAACCTGAAAGTCTGAAAGCACATAATAAACATCTTTCTGACTTGTGTTTTCCACTAGAAGCCACACTGAAAACTGGGGAAAAAAGAAGGAAAGTTCTATCCATGAGCAGGGGAGCTGGCCGCAAAGGAGAAAGCACAGGAAAAAAGCCTGAGGTGCCACTCAGCTTAGCTACCACTCAGGTCCAGACCCAGGGCTTTGAGTAGCTCACCCCAACATCTGCCCCATCTATGGATTGCTGACCTGTGAGGAGATGAGTCCTGCAGAACCAACATGGCAGGTCTTCCATGATACAGGACAACAGCAGATCTGAGAAGAATCCTGGGAAGGATTCAGTATTGATGGTGTAGCAGAAGCCAGAGGCCTCCAACCAGATGAATGACACATTGCAGCAAATATTTGTAAGTAAAGCTGCTTAGGCAGAAGGGTATTCAGTACTGTATAGCACACTATGGCACACCATTTGCTTCCATGGTGAGGTGTTTTGGTTATTTGTTTGTTTTATTTTTATTTTTGGCTTTCTTTTGATTGGGATGTTGCAAAGGTGAAGGGCAGATGTGGAGGAACAGGGACATGTGGGGTTGGATGGATGGTGTTAAACTCACTAAAACTAATTTTAAAAAAGAAGGAGGGAGAAGAAGAGGAAGAAGAAAGGGAAGAGGAGGAAAGATTCTTTCATTTGGATTTATAGCAAGTCTCTAAACTGTGTGTCCTCTAAAAAGCTGAGCACTTTAAGCTTCTTTAAGCTTTAATTTTTAACTTTTTAAAACATTTTTACAGTAAAATGGATGCACAAAATGTTCACAATTACTAATATACGGCCATTAGTCATGAAAAACAAAAGAAATATTGGAAACATCAAAAGCAGAAGAGATGGTGTGGTGGTTACAAGGGCTTGCTAGAAGTTATGAGGACTGGAGTCCTAATCCTGGCACCCAGAAACAAGCAAGCATCCTGCAAACACTTTTAACCCCAGGTCCAAGGGATCCGATGCCCTCTTCAGGCCCCATGTATGCATAGGGTAGCACAGACACCCAGGCTCATGAATGTAAATAAATAAAATCTCTTTTTGAAAAAAAAAAGAGCATATTTATGTTCACAGAAGTCTTTCTTTGTTCAAAAAATACTACATTGTTTTTATAGCAATTAACTTTTCATTTTTCTAACAATTATGTCAATAATTCTGTTTTAAGGTTTAAAGAGAAAACCCTACATATCTGCACTCATTTATTTTGTAAGCACTAAATTTTTATGATCTCCAAAATGTATTTGTCTTTGAGGCTCATTCATACTGTTGTATGTTTAATTTATTATTTCTGTTGCTACATACTATTCCATTATAAGAAAATAATACAGTTTATTTAGTAAGTCTACTATTCAGGGGCATTAGGTTTGTTTTTTAATCAAAAAGTTACTGTGAATAATTTACTTGTTGTACACATTTTATTACATCATTTGCTTTTATTTTGTGCATGGTTTGTACATATTTTAGTGCAAATACTTATATACTTCTTTAGATTGAACCTGCAGATAGATGTTCTAGGTTAGAGGCATGAATGCATTCAATGTTAGCTTAGAAAAAAATCAAACCATTTCCTGCAATGGTAAATGCATTCTTTTTTTTTTTTCTTGTGTGTCATTAAAATTTTCAGTAGGCTACACCCCTGAAGAGAACTGAGATTCTCTTTCCACTGGGTTATGAAAGAGGAGGGAAGAGGAAAAAGAGAAGGAAGAGGAAGAAGAGGAGGAGGTAAAGGAAAAGTAGGAGGAGGGGAGGACATGGAGGGAAAGGAGGTAGAGGAAGAAGATAAGGAGAGAAGGAAGAGAAGGAAGAAAACAACTACATGAAGTTTGGAGGAACCTATGAGTGTAGTTGGAGACACAAACAGAACTAGCTTTTCGTTTTTCGAGGCAGGGTTTCTCTGTGTAGCCCTGGCTGTCCTGGAACTCACTCTGTAGACCAGGCTGGCCTCGAACTCAGAAATCCGCTTGTCTCTGCCTCCCAAGTGCTGGGATTAAAGGCATGCGCCACCACTGCCCGGCGGTCAGAACTAGCTTTTGAAGTGCTGAAATTACACATTCATGCCTACTGAAGCATGATGTATGCTTTTGTTAAGATGCTAAGGTGCAGAATGAATTTCTTCTTGCTTTGTTCTGAAACAATTAATACTACATACAGTCATGGCAGCCATGAATATTCTACTATTGAATCGTTTTTCCACTTCTAAAACAAACTGAATATAAATTTTTAAGGGAACTGGAAAAATGGCTCTGTAGCTAGAAGTATATACTGCTCTTGGAGAGGAGACCGATTCCATTCCCAGTACCTATATCCAATAACTCAGAAATCACCTGAAACTCCTGCCTCAGGATATCTGGTGCTCTCACCTTGCCTGTGATGAAATATGCATGTGTGTGGTGCACACAAAGTCATGTATCCTAACACACACATACACATAAATAAAATTAATAAATGTATAATTTCTGCTTAAAAAAGACTTATTTTAGACAGGGTTATGAATATGTATGCTGTCACACAAGAAATCCAAGCACTGACCAAGCTGGAGTAGGGGAATTGTAACTTTCAGGAAGCCTAGAGTTCAAGGATAACCTGTCTCAGAAACAAAACCATTCAGTATTCTGCAGACTTAACAAATGATTTGCTTTATCTTAAGAAAAAGAGTTCAATCCATATACATTATTTTCCTGTAATATTTTTAAATATAAGGAATTTGTTTTAATATTATTACCCACATTATTATCTAGATAAGCAAACATCTTAATTTATTCCAATGTTTTTTAGACAAATTTAGTAATTTGTAATTACCTAAGATTAGTACACATAGTGTGAACAATAGAGAATTGGCAAAGATGAATAAATATATATGAGGGGAAAAATGAACAGGAAGGATCAAGTCCAATAGAGGATGAAGAAGGAAGATATGGAAGTGCGTAATTGAAAATGAACCCTAGCAAATGGGGTAGAGAGCTAAACAAAGAGTTCTCACCTGAAGAATATCGAATGGCTGAGAAGCACCTAAAGAAATGTTCAATATCCTTAGTCATTAGGGAAATGCAAATCAAAACAACCCTGAGATTCCACCTCACACCAGTCAGAATGGCTAAAATCAAAAACACAGGAGACAGCAGGTGTTGGCGAGGATGTGGAGAAAGAGGAACACTCCTTCACTGCTGATGGGATTGCAAGCTGGTACAACCACTCTGGAAAGCAGTCTGGCGCTTCCTTGGAAAACTGGGCATGACACTCCCAGAGGATCTGGCTATACCACTCCTGGGCATATACCCAGAAGCTTCCCCTGCATGCAGTAAGGACACATGCTCCACTATGTTCATAGCAGCCTTATTTATAATAGCCAGAAGCTGGAAAGAACCCAGATGTCCCTCAACAGAGGAATGGACTCAGAAGATGTGGTATATTTACACAATGGGATACTACTCTGCAATTAAAAACAATGAATTCACGAAATTCCTAGGCAAATGCTCAGAACACACATGGTATGCTGTCACTGATAAGGGGATATTAACCTAGAATTTCGGAATACCCAAGACACAATATCAATAGATTTCCAAGAAGATGGAAGGAGAGACCCCTGGTCCTGGAAAGACTGGATGTAGGGGAATATCAGGACAGAGAAGCAAAAAGGGATTGAATGGGGAACAGGGGTAGGGAAGAGGGCTTATGGGACTTTCGGGGAGGGAGGAAACAGGAAAGGGGAAATCATTCGGAATGTAAATAAAAAAAATAGAGAAAATAATACAGAATAAAACAAAAACAAAAACAAAAAAAAAAGAAAAGAAAATGAACCCTAGCAATACTAGTCAGTAATTCAGATGTTTGCAACCATCTGAGGCAGTGTTTGTGGCTGTGGATGAAGCAGACGACACAACTCTAGGGGCATAATATACCCTCTGGTTTATGAGATTCGTACTTGTGGAATTGTTTAGTGTAAAACCTGTGTGTGAAACAGTGAGTGACTCTCAAGCACACTGCACATTAATGTTTATGTTCCTAAGAGGAGAATTCTACAGTGATATTCCACTTCACACATAATAAAACTAAAGCAAAGAAAGATTAAGTATCTTCCCAAGAATGCCACAGATGAATTTAGAGCCAGACTCTAATGCCATTTCAGATTACCACACTGCTGCATAGGCAATAAACTTTTGTTGAATTGAGCTAAGATGTATAGAACTAAAAATAAATGTTCCTATGAGTACAATGAAAGAAGTGATTTCAGGAATAAAGGATTTCACCGGTAAGAAATTATGTGACAGGACAGGAACATTAAAGCACCAAAGCAAACCAACGGAGCTCTTTGCTGGAGTGTGGACCCTGGACTAGAGTAGGAAAGAGATCAATTTGAAAAAGAAATCTATTCTTTTACCAATTTGTTATTTGGCAACTGCATATGTCTATATAATATATTCTGACCATACTAACTCCGCAACTCATTCCTGTTTTCCCACTAAGTGACCATCTCTCTTTTGTTGTTTGTTCTGGTTGTTTGGGCTTTATGGACAATTGGGTTTATCCAGAATCACTCACGTGGCCATGAATATGAAGTGGCAACATCACTGAATACAATGACTTCTTTTCTGCCTGTATCACAAACTCTCTTCTTGCTGTGGCATTTAGCTATAGCGTAAAAACAAAATGACCCTATGGGAATTGCCCATAGGCTATAGCAAACAGGTAATGCTGTATTTTAAAAATAAAGAAACCAGCAAAGTCAGCCTTAATATTCCTAGCTGAGTCTTTTTAAGGTTTTGTACTTGCATGAGTTTCTGCCATGAATGTAGATGTTTGCAGAGAGGTCAGAATAGATTAAATTCATTGGAACTGAAGTTAAAGATAGTTTTGAGCCACCTGATATTGGTATATGGAACTCCAGTCCTCTAGTAAAGCATCAAGTGTTCTTAACTGTAGGGGGACTTTCTAGTACCCAACAGTGGATACATAATGACACAGAGATTTATTTATTATAGCTTTGACTTTTAGCTGGGCAGACTCTCAGCTTGCTCAATCTAAATTATTTTTATTCTATCTCTATGTTCTGTCACATGGAAACTTCTTTATCTTTTTGATCGTGTTCATATCCAGCCACCTTCATGTCCTGCTGATGAATCCTACACATGAATTCTTCTCCCAGAGGCCCTTTCTCTGCCTGAAAGTTCCACCCTACAGTTTATTACTAGCTATTGGCCATCAGATCGTTATTAAAGCCAATCAGCAAGTAAGGAATGTGAATATTTACAAAACATGATGCCAGTGATGGGCCATAGGTACAACAATACCAAGACATGACTTAGCTCTCTGCCAGTGCAGCAACCAACCATTGATTAAACAGAGACAATCTTCACACAGTACACTCCAACACTTAACCTGTAAGTCATCTGTCTATCCTCCACCTGTGCTTTATACAGCATGATGCCAATATCCTTCAAATAACAAAGGTTCCATTTAAGAAATGAAGAAATCATGCACACACATTAACTCTGAATTGGTAGAAACTATATGTACCTTAGAGTCTTTCTGGATTTTAACTGGTTGTATATAGTCTGTTTCTCAGCTCTAGAGTCTTACTTCACATCACCTGCTTCATGGAGCCTCCTAAAACTATGTACATTGGAAGAATAAGATAAGTTTTATGATACCTATCTTTCACCACTAATTGGGGAGTTAAACTGAAAATCTCTATGATTGGGACAAACTACATGGAAATCTTTATACTGGTCTTGAAAAAACTTTTTAGGACTCTAAAGACTTGTGAAATCCTGTACCAGATATTAATAAGGTCTGTTTGGCTCTGTGAATATTGAAGCTGTTGTCAATAATCTACAGCAGATCTTTCAGATAAGGAAGTACATTCCTTAAATTTTGCATATGTTTGTGTGCATGTATATTATCTTTTTCTAACTCATCCCAAGTTTCATAATCTCATTTCCACTGAATATTTTTTGTTGTTGTTTTGGTTTTGGTTTTTCATTTGTTTTTGTTTTGTTTAGGGGGAGGTTCATTTGGTTTTTTGTTGGGAATGAAATAGCTATAGTGAAGGCTGGGGTCAGACTCACAATTTGCACACATCTGCCTTCTAAAGTTCTGAGATTACAGTATGAAATACCACTTCCAGTGCCAGTGAAGGTTTAGTGTATGGAGTCTGTACACATTTTCATGCCCAGACAGATTTGTCCTTCGCAATGTTATGATTACTCACAATGTTCTTCTCACAATATCTCTTTTAATGTGCAAAGTATAATAATCTCAAGACAGTATAAATAACTAAGTTGGCTAGGAACCAGAAGCAAAGGAACTGAAAACATTATGTCATATGTTCCCATTTGTTTGCATGTCTACCTGATTTTCAGTAGTTTCCCACAATGGAGACATGACACATCTTTTCATCATGGGTTTCAGCTTTCTGCCAGTTGTGACCTTTGTCTTCATCATTCTCTGCTTGAAACATCCTTCTCCTATTTGCTCTTGTTCATGTGATCATAGATATTTGAGGACAACTTCTCTTTAAAAGTTTTAAAATTACTTAAAACACAACATTATTTCAATTGACAAGCTAAATTTCTCTCCCTGATGTCTGAGTGTCTGATAGTAAATTCTCAACATGATAAGTCATGAGGGACACAGACCATTAGGTATTCTTCTTGGTATTATCTTAGTAAAATTGAATGAAGACAGAAGATCTTCCCACTATGGGTATTACCATTACCTGAGCTTGTATACTGGACTTGTATAAAAAGGATGAAATGGGATGAACAAATAATCCGTCATTCTCTACATCCTAACTAAATATAAAATGTGACGAGTCACCTCGAGTCCCTGCTGTTAAGCCTACCCCATCATGTTGAACTGTGCACTTGAACTGTGAGCCAAAATAAATCCTTTCTTCTGTAAATTGATTTTTTCAGGGTATTTTATCATATCAACAAGAAAAGTAACCAAAATACCATGTACACATGGGATCCCAAAGTCAACAGACATGGGAATCTGAGCCTTCTCAGGTTTTTTCTGAGTGTGTACATAACCCTACGCATTTGAGGATTTTCTAGATTTCAAAGAACATATAAGAGATCATCTTAAGAGAGTATATAGATATATCCTATTTTTTTAATATTTTACCTTCAATTATTCATTTTTCATTACTGCCATAATTGGCTCAAGCAATTGCCACTAATTGTTTTTTTTATTTATTTTTTTTTTATTTTATTTTTTTAATTTACATTCCAAATCACTTCCCCTTTCCCGTTTCCTCCCTCCCCGAAAGTCCCATAAGCCCCCTTCCCTCCCTCTTTTCTCCATTCAACCCCCTCTCGTTACTCTGTCCTGGCGTTCCCCTACATCCAGTCTTTCCAGGACCAGGGGTCTCTCCTTCCATCTTTTTAGAAATCTATTGATATGCGGATTGTGTCTAGGGTATTCCGAGATTCTGGGTCAATATCCCCTTATCAGTGACTGCATACCATGTGTGTTCTTTTGTGATTGGGTTACCTCACTAAGGATGATATTTTCAAGATCTGACCATTTGCCTAGGAATTTCGTGAATTCATTGTTTTTAATTGCAGAGTAGTATTCCATTGTGTAGATATACCACATCTTCTGAATCCATTCCTCCGTTGAGGGACATCTGGGTTCTCTCCAGCTTCTGGCTATTATAAATAAGGCTGCTATGAACAGAGTGGAGCATGTGTCCTTATTGCATGCAGGTAAAGTCTCTGGGTATATGCCCAGGAGTGGTATAGCCGGATCCTCCGGGAGTGTCATGCCCAGTTTTCTGAGGAACCGCCAGACTGCTTTCCAGAGTGGTTGTACCAGCTTGCAATTCCACCAGCAGTGGAGGAGTGTTCCTCTTTCTCCACATCCTCGCCAACAACTGCTGTCTCCTGTGTTTTTGATCTTAGCCATCCTGACTGGTGTGAGATGGAATCTCAGGGTTGTTTTGATTTGCATTTCCCTAATGACTAAGGATGATGAACATCTCTTTAGGTGCTTCTCAGCCATTAGATATTCTTCAGGTGAGAACTCTTTGTGTAGCTCTGTACCCCATTTTTTAATAGGGTTACTTGCCTCTCTGGAGTTTAACTTCTTGAGTTCTTTGTATATATTGGATATTAGCCCTCTGTCGGATGTAAGGTTGGTAAAGATCATTTCCCAGTTAGTTGGTTGCCGCTTTGTCTTTTTGACAGTGTCTTTTGCCTTGCAAAAACTTTGTAATTTAATGAGGTCCCATTTGTCTATTCTTGATCTTAGAGCATAAGCTATTGGAGTTCTGTTCAGGAAATTCTCCCCTGTGCCCATATGTTCAAGGTTCTTCCCTAGTTTCCCTTCTATTAGTTTCAGTGTGTCTGGTTTTATGTGGAGATCTTTGATCCACTTAGAATTGAGCTTAGTGTAAGGAGATAAGGATGGGTCAATTTGCATTCTTCTGCATGTTGACCTCCAGCTGAGCCAGCACCATTTGTCGAAAAGGCTATCTTTTTTCCACTGGATGGTTTTAGCTCCTTTGTCAAAGATCAAGTGACCATAGGAGTTTGGATTCATTTCTGGGTCTTCAATTCTGTTCCATTGATCTACATGTCTGTTACTGTACCAATACCATGCTGCCACTAATTGTTTTAACACATAACACTGAACAAAATTTTAACCACTTTGAGAAACTAAACTCTGATACAGGTCAAACACACACATCCTATATATAGCAACCTTTCATAATGGTCACATAATCACAGTAAGAACTGGGATTTATGTGGCAGGACCAACCTTGCATAACATCTGCAAAGAATATGAGACTACTGATTTTCAATAAAATTGCAAGGCGCCTGGGTTTTAAGACCACCAAGAGATAAAAAGAAACAAGTGGGGGGATGAACAACTGAAATACCATAAAAATTTCTGGTTTTACAAAGATTAAACTATTACTTTTAATAATAGCTGACAAAATTATTGCAAAAATTTGTTTGTGAATTTTGAAATTGGCAAACTTCTTTGCATTGTTCTTATTGCCTTTTTATCAAACAGAATTTTCACGCATTTTATGCCCACTTTTCCCAACAATGTTACCCAATGATTTGTTTAGAGAGGATAGATGCTTACACTCTGTATGTGAACCTTAATTACAGTGAGTTTTTAGCGATATTTATCATAAAATCTTTATTGAAACATATATAAATATGAGCTGCTTAATAGCACAACTAATCATATTCAGAGTTAAATAACTTAATATAATGAACAAGGTAATTAATAAATTGGTTTGTAACTGCAGGGAGCTCTCCAGTGACTTAGCTTTTACTCAGATATAATTTAGAAGTTCCTGGGTAATTTTTTGGAAAACATTTAGAAGACTTTTCAAAGAAATTGTTTTAACAATTTTTAAACAAAATAATTTAAGTAAAACTTTAAATTTATTTTTAAACATAAAAAATAGAGCATCATCCGATACAATGTTCCTTACTTGGCTTTTAAGAGATATGATGTTTGTCAAGAGAGAAAAATAATAGCAAATTGTAAATGACAATGAAGGTGAGAGAAAAGACTATGTGACAAGTGCTATGTTATGATAGGGCAAGATTATGCCGGATTTGAAGACATGCACACAACTGTTCTTGACAACAATAGAGAACAAGTAGCCCAAGAGGAATGTTTTTAAAAAAAATTTTATTTGAGTATATGAATGTTTGTGTCAGAAATATATATTATATATGCATATATATTTTCAGAAACATATTATATACAATATATACATATATAGTGTCAGAAATATATTATATATACATATGTATGTATGTATATGTGCATGCATGTAGATATATATATATATATATACCAGCACTTGAGGAAGCAGATTCATTTGGGAATGACATTAAAGGTGCTTATGAGCAACCCAACATGGGTGCTGGCAATTGAACCTTGGTCTTTTATAGGACCAGTATGTGTTCTTGACCACTGTGCCAAATGTCTGTCCCTAGTTCCAAAGGAATTCATGATATGCAGTAGACACATACACACACACACACACACACACACACACACACACATGCATACATATATATATATATTAAGTGTGATTATAAATCCTCTGTGAAATAAGTGATAAATATATTTCCTTGACAGACAGACACATTTTAAAAGTGTGTCTCCTACCTCAATTATCATGTTTTAGTAACACATTGATAACAATTTTGAAAAATGTAGGAACAATTGAGAGTATACAATAGTCTTTAAATTATGGTACATTAAACTAGCAGAATGGCAGTCCATCTTCTCAATCTAGAAAGAGCCATGTCAAGAACAAATTTGACATTTCTATGCAGTTTGCTAACCAAGGTGTTTTGCGTGAGTTCTATTGTTAAATAAGTCATTAGGCACTAGATTCATCACAAAACATACAAAATTAATGTTTGGATAGTATGTGCAGAGGAGATGGACACTTCAATATTACTAAAAATATAGTTCCAATGTCAGTCCTCAATTTGTCATAATTATTTAGTGTATATATAGTAGCATAATACATTATTTAGAAATCTTAAATTTAGCAAAGCATAGGAAAACAGATACAATTTAAAAACCAAAATCAATGAAAATTTTATAAGGAGACTATCCACTAATATAGAAAAACAATATGACAGCAGATTTGGGGGCAGTGGAGGTAAGGTTTTTTCAGAGAAGATTGTGTGTTGCAGATCTCCTTTGAGAGTCCAGTAAATAAGACATAAGAAAACAGAGAGAATGAGAAATGTCTTTCCCAGAATCTAGTACAAGATCAATTAAGAAAATATAATGATAATTTTTCTTAGGTAATTAGTAAAACAGAGAAACATGGAAATAGAATTGCATTAGATATGAGCCGACTTAGAAGGTTGAACTTTAGAAAAGATGCCTTAGCATTGGAGATAACCAAAACATGAATGGAACCAAGAGAAGCTGTTTATTACTCAATAAACTCTGAACAGAGTATTTGAGGCCATCCTGCTGGAAGAGAATTAGAGATGATCTGGAAATGGAATTAAGTTAAGAGTCTTGCAGGTCATGGCGAGTATTTACTTCTGTAGGGAGGAAGAGCCAACTAGCCAAAGAGTATGGTGTTACCATTATTTCACTATTCCTGTTTTACATATCTATGCCAGTTTCACAATTCATGATCAAATATCAACTAAGTATTAACTGTGTATCAAGTACTCTGTTAAAAACAGGCAAAGGACTAATGTGATTCAGTTGTCTTTTTCTGAAACTTCCTATCATGTGATAATTGCTAAAAAAAAAAGGTGAGGCCTATGCTTTTAAGGATTAGCAAAGAAATTTGTCAGTAGCGCAAAAAAAAAAAAAGATGTAGGATCAGAAAGCCTGTTGAAGAAAATGATTTCTATACTGAGATGGAAAGGAAAAGGATGCTTAGCTCCTCAAACTGAAAAAATATAGCTAGGTATATGAGACAGATGACGGACAGATGGAACAACAGCTGGATGACTGACAGCTAGCCTCAGGAAGAATGTAGAACAAGCATTAGAAATGTGACCTAGGGAAAGGCAAATCAAAACAACCCTGAGATTCCACCTCACACCAGTCAGAATGACTAAGATCAAAACCACAGGAGACAGCAGTTGTTGGCCAGGATGTGGAGAAAGAGAAACACTCCTCCACTGCTAGTGGGATTGCAAGCTGGTACAACCACTCTGGAAAGCAGTCTGGCAATTCCTCAGAAGACTGGGCATGACACTCCTGGAGGATCCTGCTATACCACTCCTGGGCATATACCCAGAGGCTTCCCCTGCATGCAATAAGGACACATGCTCCACTCTGTTCATAGCAGCCTTATTTATAATAGCCAGAAGCTGGAAAGAACCCAGATGTCCCTCAACGGAGGAATGGATTCAGAAGATGTGGTACATTTACACAATGGAATACTACTCTGCAATTAAAAACAATGAACTCACGAAATTCCTAGGCAAATGTTCAGAACTTGAAAATATCATCCTTAGTGAGGTAACCCAATCACAAAAGAACACACATGGTATGCAGTCACTGATAAGGGGATATTAACCCAGAATCTCGGAATAACCTAGACACAATTCGCATATCAATAGATTTCCAAGAAAATGGAAGGAGAGACCCCTGGTCCTGGAAAGACTGGATGTAGGGAAACGCCAGGACAGAGTAACAAGAGGGGGTTGAATGGGGAAAAGTGGGAGGGAAGGGGGTCTTATGGGACTTTCAGGGAGGGAGGAAACAGGAAAGGGGAAATCATTTGGAATGTAAATAAAAAAACTTAGAAAATAATAAAAAAAATTTAAAAAAAAAAAGAAATGTGACCTAACTGTGGGTGACTTCAACACCCCACTCTCATCAATGGACAGATCAGGGAACTACAAACTACACAGAGACTCAAGGGCTATATAATTCTCAGAGTGATTTCCTAGATACAAGGTAAAATGTTAGCCATTTTAAAAGTCTTATCTATATCTGAAAGCTATGAGATGGATAAATACTAGAATAATCACATTAATATTTTAAAAGACTTCAGATGGAATGAGCTGTCAAGACACTATTGAAAAGTTCTGAAGGGATGGTGATGACCATGCGAGGGGTTTAATGGGGATGAAGAAAAATCAGAATTTATCAGAATAATGGTGATGAATTAATAATCAGAAGAGACTTGGGGATTAGACTGGCGATTGATGTAAATTGAAGGTGAAATTGGGATTACAGCCTTCAGGGAAAGAGAGACGGTACCAGGGATAAATTTCTGACCGAGTTCTAATGGGTCTTAGTGGATTTAATGTGGTGTCAGAGAGAAAGAAAGGACAAAATTGAATCCATTTTCTCCAGTATTAAGACTGTTATTCCTAAGAACCCAGCAGTAGTGCTTTGTCTAAAGTTCCTGAGCGAGATGCATGCATACATTTACGTAATTGAGATTTGTCTCCCTACAGCTAAGTTACAAAAGATCAGAGCAAGACATTTATCCTCATTCTAGGTAAAGCACACCTACTTTTCTCTTTAGGTGCCCACTATTTTTGCTCATTTCTTCTGCACAACTTGCTCATTGGTACTAAATCTAATTTCAATGATAGGCCAATAACCTTAAGAGAACCCTAAGACTAAAACACACTAATGTGTTTTCATAAACAAGTTGCTAGCGCTGAACCTGTTGCAATCTGGTCAATGGTGAGCTGGCAAAGTAGAAAATTCACTTTATTATGTAAAACACAAAACTGGTTCTGCCTTCCCAGAAGTTGATGTGTTCTGTTTAAACAACTAAAGTGAAGACTTTACTAATCACCTCAGAGAAATAAAAGTCATTGTTATGAAGGAAATCTGTCCACACATGGTCATGGTAACTGGTTTTGTTTGTTTTTGATGTTAAGAGGGTATTGATGACCTCTGAAAGAAGCAATCTCCCTGAGTCTGTCTTGAACCTACATAATTGTTCATCCTATCTCCACAACTCCCAAACTGCTCTGGATTAGCTAGCTTTAGATACCATTTAAATAATTCTCAGTCCAACATCCTTGCAGCCTTGCAAGAATGGTTTAGACACGGCTGACTGAGGGAATGTACTGGTTTCCTTATTGTAGAAAATGAGGATAGCACCTATTGCAGGCATTGTTATAAGTTAAGTAAAATAGGACATATACAGAGCATGATGGGTATAATGCACCCTGTTTACTTAGTAGTTGGCAAATATTTATGTGCATTTTCTATACCAAACTATCTTGTCCCTAAAACTATCATTGGAATTCCCATGAGAGATCTTACTGAGATGTACACTGATTTCTGTGACCCTTTCCAGGACAGAGTCAGGTGCCCAGAAGAGAATAGTGTTCTTGGCTTAGAAGGGTTAAGAAACCTAAAGCTGGTAAAATGACCCTTTATCATTTTTATATCTTTAACCCACTGCTCAGTGGTACAGAAAAACCTGAGAAGATATTTGCTCTATGTGTATAGATAAATCATGGTGGGTTTTGTGCTAAATGTAATGTGGCCAAATGTCAGTAGGTAACCATTTTTCTATGTTCAAAAATAGGAAGCCTGTTGGTGACTCTGCAGCTTGGTCTGGTGGCATTTTCTATCTCAATATGAAGCGATATTGAGTATTGGGACTTTATCAATGTGGGTGTTAAATCTCACAAAACATCCTGTTTTATGAATAATTTTGTGTCAATTGCTTCTAAATTAGATCCATATTTCTCCTGTGAATTCTTAATTAGTATCTTTGCTCCCATCTAATTCAGATTTAACATTTTTTGTTTTTTTTACACATATTCTATTTCTGTTTGACTCTAAAATTCTCTCTCTAAAAGGGTGTTTTTGAAAGGGTCCAGATGGTACTGATAATTATTTATTATCTTTAGCTTCAACCATTATCTGTCATCCAATCTGTGAACTTGCAAATCTTATTCACACTTGGAGTTGCTGTTGAAATTCAATGGAAAAAAGTCTCAAGTAGTAAGTGCAGAAGAGTCAGGCATATTATGAGAGTAGAAATACTTTCAAAGGTTTAATTACAAGTCTGATGATTGTACTGTCTTCACAATGGAATTTTATGCCTCTAATCTTTTCAGTTCATCTCTAATTTGCTGAATAATACTCAAGTAATATTTCCAAAGAACTTGTCATAGTATAAATTAACTTTTATCTTTCACCAGAGTGAAACCAGGTGGGGCTGGGGGATAATCACTGAAGTGTCTATGCCAATATAGCAACTGACTAAGGCCTTCAGTTAATTTTTTACTGAAGGGAGATGAAGGCATCCCTCAAAAAAAAAAAACTGGAGGGGTGGTTTATTAATATCAACATCTGTAAAAGCTAAAGCTAAGCCTTATGTTATATCTTTTATTCAAGGACAAATCCTAGAAAAGTTTGGTACATTTCAATTATTTAAAGTCTCTGGAATTGTCTTCAGTCTCTTGTGGAACACTTACAGTGTACTTACCAAACATTTGCCACCCACAATCATACTATTTAATAGCTCCCTACATTTTGTGCTTCTACATGATACATTTTCTGCATTTTACTATGATTTACTTTCATTTATTTCTTTAGATGGCCCCCATGTATATTTCCATAGCACTCACTGGAGTGTGGTCTGAACTTTTATATCTCACCTTGCACAACAGTTATGAAGAAATATCAAAATAAAACCTACTTTTCTCTCATAATTCTTTACGACTACACTTACAATATTTTGCACAGTAGATGTGTGTGTGTGTGTGTGTGTGTGTGTGTGTGTGTTTAGGTGTCTGTGTTTCTTTAACACATTCCAGAAAACTTCTGAAGTTCCACTTCCAGCATGATAAAATAACTCATAATAAACACAGTCATCTTCTTCTTAAAAGCAACTGTGAATGAGAACAAAAACACACAAAACAACATTTCATAATCTGTACTGTAGGCACCTCAGAACTGACACTTATGAGAAGGAAGTCACATGGCTATCACCACATGACCATAACATACAACAACATGACCATAATATTCCTGCACATTGCCATATCATTCCAGAACATGAGCATACATTATACCACACAACCGTATCATACCATGACATGACAATAACATTCCACCACATGACCATATCATACCATTATATGTCCCTAACATTCCACCACATGATATCATACCATGACGTGATCATGACATTCCACTATATTACCATATAGTACCATTACATGACCATACCATTCTAACACAGGACATACTCCCCCTGCTTCCTAACATTATGGGACTTATTTTCAAGACACAGCTATCCAAGTGAACTGCTGAAGCAGAGATGATAATATAGATATTTTGAAACTGGGTGTGACAGAACTCCAAACTAGAGAACATTTGAGTAGGTGACAACATATTACATATATATATATATATATATATATATATATATATATATATATATATATATATTAAGTTCTAGGACAGAACTTGATCAAGGGCAGGACTTCTTATCAGAGCAAGACATTGAGAACAGCAGTGACTGCTCCATAGTGGAGGCACACACACACAAATGCTAACAACTTCCCATCACAGTATCCAGTCAAGTTCAATAGAGCTATCTGGCCATCTCAGAAATTTAGCTGATAACTAGAACATATTAGAACCAAGAATCACTCCCCAGAGTTATTGTCCTCAAAGAGTGGTTAGCTCTCAATGTGTAAAAGGTAACCAGACAATCACAGGAGTCCACAGAGTCAAAACATTTTCATATCAGCACCAAATCACTATTGTCTTACCCCATGCATTAACCATATCATAATGATTTGCACTGATAAAGGAAAAGTAAATGTGAGATGTGTCACATTCAACTGTCAACTACAACACCGTGACCCGCTGAAAATACTGCACTCCCAACTGGAGAGCACTGACTGTATAAGATTGTTATTACTGTTATATACTTATTTCTTTCATTCCATCTTAAAAAATGTCCTTGATGAATCAGTATAACTTAATTTCATTAAACTTTGATGTTGCATATATATTATTAATAACCTTTATATATGCATAAATCACCTCAGGTGCATATCAAAATAAAATAGATATTTCAATAAGTAGCTATACTATAATTTGAATTACAAGCTAATTATTTTTCATGAAATGTTTCTACTTAAGGTCAATCAAAAAGATGTTCATCACATTTGAATAGTTTGTAGATGCATTCTCAAAGCAAAATAAAGTGAAAATTTTATGAAGATAAGCCAGAGTACTTGTGTCGATGACAAAATTTAAAGAATCAAGTAAAAAAAATGTGATTTGGGCAAACTTGCATCTGTTTCCATGGTAATGACAGATTCTCAATACTTAATAACTCTCTAAAGACATGGTGAGCGTAAATATCCAAGAAAGATTGTTAAAGTGGGGAGATTATCATCAACAGATGTGTTCCAACTTATCAGCATGCCATATTACAAAATCCTGCCTGAAGAAATCTTCCTTTAAACTTTCAGCAATGGCCAACAGATTTTATTGTATCAAAACCTGGGTTTGGAGAGATGGCTCAGCAGTTAGGAGCACTTGCTCTTAAGGAGGCCAGAGTTCATTGCCTAGCACCATGTGGGGGCAGCTCACATCCATCTGTAACTCCAGTTCCAAAGGATGCAACACCCTCTTCTAGCCTCTGTGGGTACCAACACTCATATGCTCATACACACACATACACATGAATAAAAATAAAATATTTAAAATTTGATTCGAGCTGCTGAATAGGAATACAAGTAACCTTTGGTTCCTGTGTGGAGGGAAAAATGCTACATGCATTAATTAATTATAAATTTATTTGCACATTTTCAGTTGTTAGCTGTGTGTAAAATCATGATGTCTATGGATGGGAAGTTAATTCTCTTTCTTTCCAGTCCATGAAACTTTGCATGCTGACTTTGCATTTTATCCCACTACCTTTAATTCTCCAGAAGAGCCTTCAGTAGTGATGTAATTCTTGGTTCAGTCACTTTCTCAGGTAAACGTATTTCACTATCTTTCCTTTGGCTAGATACCTCTTATCGTGCTAAGTATGGGTGAGCCTATGATATCATGAGCTTAATCAAATTAACTGTCTATAGAAACCACTTTCAGAAAGAGGCCATGGAAAGAGCTCTATCAGTATAATGCTTGCCTTGAGAGAGTAAGAACCAGAGTTCTATACCGAACATAGGCAAAAGTGGTAGCATAATGGATAATCCCAGTGCTGAAAGCAGAAACAGGTGTGACTCACTGGCCAGTCATCATACTTGGTGCATTCCAGACCCATCTCAAAAGAAAAAAAAATCTCAAAAGAGAGAATGACACCTGAACTTCTTCTCTGGCTACCATGGATAAACTCATGCACACATTAATACACACACATGACACCACCACCAAAAGCAGCAACAACAGTAACAATTACTTCCAAAAACAATCATAACCCTGCCTATTTTACAAAAGAAGACATGGAAGATCTAATTTGTTTAATCATGAGGTAAATTCTGAAAAGAAGTAAGCATCTTTCTCTATACCTTCTTTTATAATCCTGTCTTCTAAAATACAGTTAATTGTTCAATCAATGCAACTTAGGGATTCTGGCTCAAAGAATTAGGAGCGTCCTGTCTTCCTGTTTAACTTCCTTGGAGTACAGACAAAAACTCCTCTTTCTCTTCAACTATAGCTTAGCTCCTTTTTGTTCTTTAAGAAAGTTAAATACCACATACTGAAAATAATTTTTTTTATGAATGAAGCAGGATGGACTTTATTTAACATATGGTATGGAGTAAGTAGCATGGCTTTCCACTATTCTTCACTTCAGTGACTATCCTGATTCATAACAGTCCAAAAGAAAATGATAATGACTTCACAAAATCTACTCTTACAGATTTTCTTTTAATTTATTCATTTACTTTTCTCTCACACTTCCCATCCTGACCAGTTTTCTCTCCCTCTTCTCTGCCTATACCCTTTCTCCCATTGCACTCACCCCAGATCCTCCATTTCTTTTCAGAAAAGAGCAGGCTTCCAAGGGATATCAGCCAAATATCCCAGGGAAATCAACCAGGGATAGCAAGTTCCAAAAAGGCTAGGCACAAACCCTAATAACAAGGCTGAATGAGGTGGAAATGAGTCCCAAAGCAGTCAAAAGTGTCTGAGATGGCTCCCATTCCCATTGTTAGGAGTTACCCAAGAACACCAAGCTATGCAACCATAATATATATGCAGAGGACTTAGGTCAGACACATACAAGCTCCCTGATTGACCCTTTAGTCTCTGTGAGTCTCTATCATCCCTGGTTAGCAGATTCTATAAGCACTGTTCTTATGGTGTTCTTGACCTCTCAGGCTTCTTAAATCAATCCTTTTATTTCCCATCTTCCAACGAACTCCCCAAGCTTTCAAGCTCTGCCAAATGTTCCACTGTGGGTCTCTTCATCTGCCCATATTAGTTACTGGATGAAGTATCTAGTGATTATTATGCTAGGCTCCAGTCTAAGAGTATAGCAGGATATCATTAGGAATAATTTCACTGATATATTTTTTTGCCAGACATATTTGGTTCTATCCTAATTCTCTGTGCTGTCCTGTCCATGGTTCCTAGTCATCCACACAATGTTAGTCATGGGGCTCCTCTACTGGCCTGGGTCTCATGCTGAATCAGCTGACCACTCCCAGAAGTTTTGTGTCAACTTTACCTCAGCACATTTTGCATGCAGAAGAAATTGTAGGTGGATAGTTTTGTGGCTGGGTTGATGTCCTAGTTCCTCCACTAGAAGCATTCCCTGGCTACAGAAGATGGCCAAGTTAGGCTCCTTTACCCCCATTACTAGGGTTCTTCACTAAGGTCACCCTCATTCATTTCAGGGAATCTCCAGTGAACTAGATTTTTACCTTATCCCTGAAATGCCCCCCTGCCCAGTTTGAGTCATCACTCCAAGTACACACTTCCTCCATCTCCATTCCTCCCCTGCAAACTACTCACTTTTGTTCCCATTCCCAACCTGCCCTCAGTCAACCTAAGAAATCTATTCTATTTTCCCTTTCCAAGAACATCCATGTGTTCCCCCCTTGAGCAATCCTTGTTACTTGGAATCTCTGTATTTGTGGATTGAAGCATGAGATTACCCTGACTACTATATTTGTCTTTCTGGGTATGTGATACCTTACTCTGGATAATTTCTTTCTAGTTCTAGCCATTTTCCTACAAATTTCATTATGCCATTTTGTTTAATATGCAACATTATATAAATGTACCACATTTTTTTTATCTATTATTCTGTTGAGGGATAACTAGGTTGTTTCTAGTTTCTGGCTATTATGAATAAAGCTTCTATGAACATAGTTGAGCAAGAGCCCTTGTGGTAGGATGGAGCATCCTTTGGGTATATGTCCCGGAGTCATATAGCTAGGAATTGAGGTAGGTCAGTTCCCAATTGTCTGAGAATCTTCCATATCAATTTCCAAAGTAGCTGTACGTGTTTGCATTGCAACCAGCAATGGAAGGGTATTCCCCTTGCTCCACATCCTTGCCACCATGAGCTGCCTTTTTGATCTTTACCATTTTGACAGTTGTAAAATAGAATCTCAATGTAATATGGATTTGCATTTTTCTGATGGAAAAGAATGTCAAAAACTTCTTTAAGTGTTTTTTGTTTGTTTTGTTTTGTTTTGCCATTGGAGATTCTTCTTTGAGAATTCTGTTTAGACTTGTACCCATTTTTAAATTAGATTATTTGGTTTGTTAATGTCTATTTTCTTGAGTTTTGTATGCATTTTTATATTAGTTCTCTGCCAGAAGTGGAGTTGGTAAAATATCTTTTTCCCCTATCTAGGCCACTATCTTGTCCAATTGATGGATTCTTTTGTCATACAGTATTTAATTTTATAAGGTCCCATTTATTAATTTTTATTTTAGTTCCTATAATATTGATGTTCTGTTCAGAAACTGTACCCCTATGCCAAAGCATTCAAGGATATTACCTATCCACTTTCTGTTCTTTCAGGTTCAGTGTATCTGGATATGTTGAGGTCTTTGATCCACTCTGGCTTGAGTTTTGTGCAGGGAAAGAAATGTGCAAGTATTTGCATTCTTCTACATGTAGAAATCCAGTTAGACTAGCACTGTTTGTTGAAGATGCTTTCCTTACCATGGTATATTTCTGGCTTCTTGATAAAAATTCAGGTGTCCATTCAGGTGTTCAATTCTATTTCATTCATCAACCTGTCTGTTTTTATGCCAGTACCATGGTATTTTTATTACTATAGCTCTGTAGAACATCTTAAAATATTGGGTGATGATGCCTCAAGAAGTTCATTTTATTGTACATGTTATTCTAGAGGTTTTTTTTTTTTTTTTTTTTTTTTTTTTTGGTTTTTCAAGACAGGGTTTCTCTGTGTAGCCCTGGCTGTCCTGGAACTCACTCTGTAGACCAGGCTGGCCTCGAACTCAGATATTCACCTGCCTCTGCCTCCCAAGTGCTGGGATTAAAGGCATGCACCACCACTGCCTGGCGAGGTTTTGTTTTTCTATATGAAGTTGAATATTGTTCTTTCAAGGTCTATAAATAATTTTATTGAAATTTGGATGGGGACTGCCTTAGATCTGGCCATTTTTACTGTTAATTCTACTGATCTGTGAGCATGGGAGATGTTTCCATGCTCTTATAACTTCAGTTTCTTTCTTCAAAGACTTGAAGTTATTCTAATACTTGCTTGGTTAGGGTTACCATAATTCTTTTGTTATTATGAAGTGTGTAGTTTTTCTGATTTCTTTCTTAGCCCATTTGTGGTTCGAATATAGGAAGGTCACTGATTTTTTTAAAGTTAATCTTGAATCCAACCACTGTGCTAAAGGTTTTATCATTTGTAGGAGTTTCTGGGTAAAATTTTGGCATAGCTTATATTTACCACCATATTATCTAGAAATAGCAATACTTTGATTTAATTGCTAATTTGTACCCCCTTTATTTCTTTCAGTTGTTTTACTGTTCTATGTAAGACTTCAAGTGCTATATTGAATACATAGGGAAAGAGTAGTTTATCTCATATTGTTCCTGATTTTAGTGGAATTGCTTTGAGTTTCCTCTCCATTTAAACTTATGTTAGTTATAGGCTTGCTATAAATTGCCTTTGCTGTATGTAGGTATGTCCTTTGTATTCCTGATTTCTGATCACTCCAAGACTTTTATCATTGAAGAGATGATGGATTTTGTTAAAGGCTTTTTCAGCCTATAATGAGGTGTGTGTGTGTGTGTGTGTGTGTGTGTGTGTGTGTGTGTGTGTGTGTGTTTTCTTTTGAGTTGTTTATATGGTAGACTGCATTGACAGATTTTTCCATCCCTGTATCTCTGGGATGAAGATTATTTGATCATGCTGAGTGATCTTTTTTATGTGTTCTAAGATTCAGTTTGTGAGTATTTTATTAAGTATTCTTTTTATCAATGTTCATAAGAGATATTGGTCTGAAGTTTTCTTTCATTGTTGAGTCTTTGTGTGGTTGTGTACCAGGGTTACTCTAGGCTAATATAATAAATCAGATGAAGTACCTTATGTTTCTATTTTCAGAATATTTTGAGAAGTATAGGCATTAGCTCCTCTTTGAAATTCTAGTAGAATTCTGTGCTTGAGAGCACATAGCTTTGTAGTCATATGGCCATGACTTTTTTGTAACATAGGATACTTTCAATGACTGACTCTATTTCCCGAGATTATAGTTCTATTTAAGTTATTTATCTGATCTTGATTTAAGTGGTATCTATCTTGAAAGTTATCTTTTATCTTTTATTTTTTTAGATTTTCTAGTTTTTTGAGACACAGATTTTTGAAGTATGACCTAATGATTATTTAGATTTCCTCTCTAGTGTTATATGCTTTTTTGTTTCCAATATGATGTGCTCTCTCTGCCTTTTAGTTATTTTGGCTAATGGTTTGTCTATCTTGTTGATTTATTCAAAGAACCAAATCTTTGTTTCATTGATTATTTTTAATATTCTCTTTATTTCTACTTTATTGATTTCAGTTCTCTGTTTGATTATTTACAGACTTCCACTCATCTTGGGTATGTATACTTCTTTTTCTCTAGAACTTTCAGGTGTGCTTTTAAATAACTAGTATGAGAATTCTCCAATGTCTTTATGAGGGCACTTCTTAACACTGCTTTGATTTTGTCTCATAAGTTTGCATATGTGTGCTTTTATTTTCATTGAATTCTAGAAAGTCTTTAATTTCTTTCTTTATTTCTTTCCTTAACCAGAGATCATTGAGTAGAGAATTGTTTACTTTCTAAGAGTGTGTGGGCTTTCTATTATTTCTGTTGCTTTTGAAGTCCAGCTTTAACCCATTGTCATCTGATAAGATAAAGGGGATTATTTCAATTTTCCTTTATCCATTGAGACTTGCTTTGTAACCAAGTATATGGTCATATGCTGAGAGGAAGATATATTCTTTTGTTTGGGTAAAATATCTGTAGATACATGTTAGGTCTACTTGAGTGGCATCATTATTTCCATTATTTCTTTGTTTTCTTACTGTCTGGATGACCTGTCCATTGGTGAGAGTGGGGTGCTAAAGTCTCCTAGTGTGCATGGGTTGATGTGTAATTTAAACTTAATAATGTTTCTTTTACACATGAGTGCCCTTGCATTTGGGGCATAGATGTTCAAAATTGGGATGTCAATTTCATGGATTTTTTTTTCCTTTGATGATTATAAAGTGCCCTTCCCATTTTTTTTGGTTTGAAGTCTGGATCAAGACACATTGCCTGCAATGGACTACTTCTTTAGAATTGTGGAGGGGGGGAATGCATATATTTCTAGTAACAATGACACACATTTACAAGGAAGATGCAAACTTTAAGGACACTGAAAAGCTTCCTTTGAATTTTTGTTTGTCTTTCATTTACAAATTTCCCATGGTAGCTCTGAGTGTCAAAATAAGCCATATTCTCTTTTCTCTTCCTTCCTTCTTAATATGTTAAGGTTTAATTTATTTACAGTAGGAAGAGACAGAAAACTGACACAAAATACATCAAACATATATATATGGTTTAAATATATGAATTTAATAAACAACTTATAGGCAACATCAAATATAAATTAAAAGCCTCCTGAAGTGCCTCCTCTTACCAAGAGAGAAATTCTCCAAAGATGCTTTAGTATTAAAATTAGATATTGGGTCCCTTGAAGTTACAAGTTTTCAAGTCTATGTCTCTCTTGAGCATTTATTCTTCATTTAGAGATATTCCTATGCCTATAAATGGAGGAAATGCTACAGTCTTCTTCCTTGCTATAAAACATCTGGGTTTGTTGAGAAAGATGGCACATGAAAAGATATGTCATGAGATACTCTGAAATGCTAGTGACTTGCCACTAGAAAAGTTAAGAAAATAATTTCACAATTGGAAGCATGCTCTAAGAAAACATGTAGAGTTATAAGAGCATGTATGTGCTGGGGTGTGTTCATGCTATAGCACATGTGTGAATGATAGAGGAAAACTTGTAACTGCTGTTCTTTTCTTATATCATGCCCCAGAATGGAGCTCAGGTAATCAGGCATAAAAGAGTTAAATATGAAACATGAAGTTAGACCATACTCTTTTTAGTCATGTCAAAGAGTTTGTAAAGTTCTGTTGGTTTCTATGAAATTTAAAGTATAAGAATAGACTAAATATGAATGAGGAGAGGAAAAGATTTCTTCCCCTAAATACCTGTCCCTATGAATAAAAACTACCAAAGTTCACAACCTTGAAAAATAGGCAATAATAAAACAGAGCAAAGATTCCACTAAGCCCTTATTACAGGGATTCTTGCAACCAAAACCTCATTTCATGGAACTGAAACACAGCATTAAAGCCTCACAGACACAATTTAGGATGCTGCTGTTTTTAATCCCATTTAATGCCTTTCTAACTATTCCAAAAATTGAACTAGCTAATCAATTGATGATACCAATTGTCATAATTTGCAATATCAACACAAATTGGTTCTGCAAAGAGCACCCACCATCCAACCATCCAAAACCTCATAAATAAAAATACAGCACATTTCCTGAAACGAATTATAGAGTTCTGCCTTCTTGTTTTCTTCTGTATTATTAAATTTCATTTGTTGGTTTTGTGTGTATGTGCTCAGGTGTGTGCCATGCTACATCACATGTGTGGAGGTCAGAGGACAATTTGTAAGAGTTAGCACTCTCCTTACCACAGGAGAATTCCCAAAATGAAACTCAGTCATCAAGCATAGTGGCATGTGCCTTTACCCACTGAACCAACTCATCAGCATTTCCTTCTTTACGTTCTATATTATTCTAGATTTATTTATTTATTTAAAATATTTTTTAAAACACCTCAAATGAACATGTCAAAGGTATATGTAGCTGAAAATTTAGGTTTGACATTTTCCTCTTAAATATGTTTTACACAAACATCCCAGCAAGTTATCTTAAGCTTCCCCTTACTTGCAGCATCTCACTAAATGCCACAGACTATGTTCCTAAAATGCCTCAGGGTTTTCTTTTATGACTATCACCATTACCTTGTTCTTTTCTAGACTCTTCCTTTCATGAAGAGATCCAGAAACCTCACATATTTCATCTGGCCCCTCATCCCTGCTTTGACCTTTTTTGCTCTCTACCATGATTTGTGCAGAACTAAAACTCCACAACACAAATAATAACCTTGAATTCATTTGCTTAAAACTATCAAGATGCATGTTTCAGTTAAAGAACAAAATGACAAGGATACAGACTAAAAGCAATGCCTTTGAATTTTGACCTGTCACTTATTTGGGATATTTTAGGACACACAGGGAACACCTATGAAAATAGCCAAGGGAATACTGAGCTTCAAACAAAATTGAAGGAATTTGAGGGAACTACTGCAGTAGACAGTAGAGGTGATTCTTTTTTTCTAATTAATTTATTTATGTATTCTCTTGACATCTTAATTGTAACAGGAGATTTAGGTACACAACTTTGTACTCCCTGAGGGTCATGCACATCCAGCCACCTGGCCAGGAATTCTTTGGATCCACAAATGAAAGACACACACATATTAGCTTATTTTTGAAATGCCTTGGCTACTTCAATGGCTAGGTACTCCTAAACCTTCTCCTGTTACATTAGACCCAATAGGTGAAGTAGCCAGGGGGCATCCACCCGAATTCTCACATGGCTATTGGGCTTTCTTTCCTATAGCTCCTAGGTCCCATTCTTTTTCTCCAAGTCATGGTAATTCTCCTTCATTCCTCTCTGCATCCTAGCTCATACAACTTTAAGGGTCCTGCCCCATGCCCAGCCATTGGTCATTGACATCTTTATTGATCAATCAAAAACCAACTGGGGACAAGGACCTTTAGCGTTTAGGCATGCAGATTCCCAGTTGAATCAAAGGATTAGAACCAATCTCCAACACCTCACCTTTTCTGTCCAATTAAAAAAAAAAACCTTCTCTCAGACATAAGTTGAATACAACCAAATTGATTATGTGCATTATAGAGTACAATATACACTTAACATCCAGTCCAACATATTTGTCGATTAGATAAAGTACTCTATCATCATTCTTAAAGAATTTATTATTCTATACCTGAATTATGTTTTGATTTTAGCCTGTGAACTTAACACCATCTGAAAACAGTACTTTCAGCTATATGTCATATCTTTCAATGCTAAACAACTTAAGTTTGTTTATGAGACTATAATCAGTCTTCAACTCTATCAGAAACCCAACAATGAATTAGATATTACATGAATAAATAGGAAGCATAAAAACATAGCTTCAAAAATTGAAATAAATTGTAGAGACAGTTGACTATCTGGACAGTCTCCTATATATTCTTATAATGTTAGAGCATCTGTCTTCAGTCTTTCTGTCAGACCCAGAAATGAAGGAGGAATATTAAGGACAAGATTACCTTGTCTTGGCTGAGATTAGTAGTCAACTATCCTATATATGTTGTCCTTTTGGATAGCATTTTGTCTGCAGATAAAATAAGCAATTTCTGCCCAGGGGCTACATTCCCACAATAATCAACCTTTCTTGGAGGTAAAGACACTCAATATCTTCTTTGAACCATGAAGTGAGTACTGGCAGGAGCAGACATGTCTCTAGTCAAAATTTCTAATAATGAAATGATTAAACACACCCTGTGGATTTCTGATATTTTTGAAGACTATCTATTTAAAGTATATTTGAAATGTTAAATCTTAGCTACTCTTAGCTAGTTCTTTTTTTGTAAATTGAAAGTACTTTATTTCTAATAGAACCATGAGTTTACTATCTGGCCCTTAACTTATGTTACTTAATCATCTTAAACAGTTTGTAATAGCAGCTATTAGAAGGAATGCATCAAAGTCTTCTATTATTTAATAAGTTGCATAGGCACAATGCCTGTCTAAGAGCAAAAATATTAATTACAAATTTTGTATCAATATATAAATTTATACTACTGGTAACTTTAATTCTATATCAAAATATGAATTCTATACCAATGTAAGAAATTAAAAGTGAGTTCTTGCCTACCGAGTTGGCAACCATCTGTAGTGGAAATTTTTAGCTACATTTCTTTGTGCTCCCAGCAGGTCGCAGGAACTCTTTAGATCCTCAAATGAAAGACACACATACATTAGCTTATTTTGAAATACCTTGGCTACTTCAAAAGCTGGGCACTTCTAAACCTTCCCCTGCTACCTTAGGTCCAATCAGTGAAGTGGCCAGTGGACACCCACCCAAGTTCTCACAAGGCTAGCTGGTTTTCTTTCGTGCAACTCCTGCAACTCCTGCAGCCCATGCCTCCCATCTTTCTTCCTCAAGTCATGGTGATTCTCCTATGTTCTTCTTCTTGTCATAGTCTAGGAAACTCCAAGGGTCCTGCCCCATGCTCAGCCATTAACTGTTGCATCTTTATTGGTCAATCAAAAACCAACTACGGACAAGGACCTTTTAGCATTTGAACATGCAAATTCCTGACTGAATAAAAGCATTAGAACCAACCTGCAACACCTAATCACAGACCACTCTCCTCTCCTCCCAATCCCACCCTTAAATCCCTCTCCCATTTCTTCATCCCTCTTTTCTCAGAGAAGGGGAGCCCCCATGAGTACCAATACCCCCTGGTACATCAAGTTGCACCATATTTAGGTTTATTCTCTCCCACTGAGGTCAGAAAAGGAAGCCCAACTAGGGGAAATGGATCCAAAGATAGACAATACAGTCAGAGATTGCTCCTGCACCAGTTATTAGGGTGCACTTGAAGACCAAGCTGCACACCTGATATATCTGTATAGGAGGCCTAGATACAACCCCTGCATGCTCTTGCATTGCTAGCTCAGGCTCTATGAGCCCCCATGGGTCAAGGTTAGTTAACTCTGTAGGTCTTCTTGTAGTGTCCTTGATCCCTCCAGCTCCCTCAAACTTCCCTCTGTTCTTCCACAAGTCTCCTGAGTTCTGCCTATTGTATGGCTGTGGGTCTCTGCATCTGTATACAACAGATGTTGGATGAAGCCTCTCAGGAGTCAGTTATGCTAAGCTACTATCTGAAAGCACAATAGAACATCATTAATCATGTCAGGAGTTGGCTCCCTCCCATGGGGTGGGTCTCAAGTTGGGCGTCATTGATTGGCCATTTCCTCAATCTCTGCTCTAACTTCTCCCAGCCTTTCCCTAATTCAACCACAGGAGCCCCCAACATCAGACCATTGGTTGGTTGTATCTGCTTCAGTCTCAGTCAGCTACTTGTGGGGCCTCTTGGAGGGCAGCAAGGCTAGGCTCTTGTCTGTAAGTACAGCATACCATCAATAATAGTGTCAGGCCTTGGACCTTTCCTTGAAATGGGTCCCAATTTGGGCCACTCACTGGAAACTCATTTCCTTCAGTCTTTTCTCCATTTTTATCCCAGTAGTTCTTTTAGAGAGGAACAATTCTGGGTCAGAGTTTTTGACTGTAAGATGGCAACCTGATCCCATCACTTGATGCCCTGTCTTTCTATTGGAGGTGGATTCTACAAGTGCACTCTCCCCACTGTTGTGTATTTTACCTAAGTCCATACCTTTGAGTATTGAGATTATCTCACCTCCTAGGTCTCTGGTACATTCTAGAGGATCACCCTAACTCCTACCTCCTCAGGCTGTATATTTCCATTCATTCTGTTGGCCCTTGGAGCTTCACTCCTGGTCTGACCCACACACACACCTGATTATGTTCCCATTTTCCCCTGACCCTCCCACTCTTCTCTCCCACCCAGGAGCCCCCACCCTGCCCTCTGCTTTCTTCTCCCACCCTATTAGGATTGAAGCATTTTCACTTGGGGCCCTTGACTTGTCAACCCTCTTGAGTTCTGTACATTGTATGCTGGGTATTCTGTAGCTTTTTGGCTAATAATACAATTATTACTGAATATATACCATGCATGTCATTTTGAGTCTGAAATACCTCACTCATGAAGATATCTTTTAGTTCCATGCATTTTCCTGCAAAATTCATGATGTCCTTGTTTTTAATAGTATTCCATTGTGTAAATGAACCACTTTTTTTGTATCCATTCTTCTGTCATAGGACATCTGGGTTATTTCCAGCTTCCAAGGCCACTATGAGCATAGTGGAACACAGGCCCCTGTGACATTGTGGGGCATCTTTTAGGTATATGCCCAGAAGTGGTATAACATTTTGGGTATATGCCCAGGAGTGGTAGTAGTGTCTTCAGGTAGAACTTTTTCCAGTTTTCTGAGGAAACTCCAGATTGATTTCCATAATGGTTGTACCAATTTGCAATTCCACCAACAATGGAGGAGTGTTCCTCTTTCTATGAACTCTAGCCAACATGTGCTGTCACCTGAGTTTTTGGTTTTATTCATTCTGATTAGTATAAGGTGGAATCTCAAGGTCATTTTGATTTGCATTTCTCTGATTTGCATTTTGCTTAAACATTTGTTTAAATGCTTCTCAAACATTCCAGATTCCTCTGTTGTGAATTCTCTGTTTACTTCTATACCCCATTTTTTGATTTGTTATTTAGTTTTTTGGAGGTTAGCTTCTTGAGTTCTTTATATATTTTGAATATTAGCCGTCTATGTCCTTTGCATAACAGAAGTTTTTCAGTTTCATGAGGTCCCATTAATCAATTCTTGATCTTAAGAGCCTGAGTCATTGAGTTCTGTTTAGGAAATTTCCCCCACTCCCCATACCCGAAAGTTCAAGGCTCTTTCCCACTTTCTCTTCTATTAGATTCAGTGTCTCTGGTTTTATGTTGAAATCCTTGATCCACTTGAACTTGAGCTTTGTGCAAGGTGACAAACATGGATCTATTTCAGTTTCCTACATACTGACTGCCAGTTAGATCAGCACCATTTAATGAAGATGTTTTCTTCTTTCCACTGTATATTTTTGACTTTGACAAAGATCAAGCATCCATAGATGTGTAATTTTATTTCTGGGTCTTCAATTTTATTCCATTGATGAACCTATCTGTCTTTGTACCAAAGTGATGCTACTTTTATGACTATTACCCTGTAGTATAGCTTGAAGTCAGGGATGGTTATTCTCACAGAAGTTCTTTTGTTGGTAAAAATTGTTTTTGCTATCCTGAGCTTTTTGTTTTTTCATATGAAATTGAGAATTGCTCTTTCCATGTCTTTGAAGAATTGTGCTGGAATTTTGATGGGGATTGCATTGATTCTTTTGGTTGGATGACCACTTTTACTATGTTAATCCTGCCAATCCATGAGCGTGAGTGATCTCTCCATTTTTAAAGGTCTTCTTCAATTTCTTTCTTCAGAAACTTGAAGTTTTTGTCATACATATCTTTTACTTGCTTGGTTAGAGTTATTCCAAGGTATTTTATATTATTTCTGACTATTGTGAAGGGTGTTGTTTCTCTATTTTTTTCACTGTGTTTATTATTTGTGTAAAGGAAGACTATTGATTTGTTTGAGTTAATTTTATACCCAGCCACTTTGTTGAAGTTGTTTACCAGCTGTAGAATTTCTCTGGTAGAATTTTTGAAGTTACTTATGCATAATGTCATATCATGTACAAATAGTGATAACTTGACTTCTTCTTTGCTAGTTTGTATCCCCTTGATCTCCTTTCGTTGGTTCATTTCACTAGCTAGAATTTCTAATACTATATTAAATTGATATGGAGAGAGTGGGCATCCTTGTCTTGTCCCTGATTTTGGAGGGATTGATTCAAGTATCTCTCCATTTAATTTTATATTGGTTCTTGGTTTGCTATATACTGCTTTTATTATGTCTAGATATGGACCTTGAATTCCTGATCTTTCCAATACTTTTGACAAGAAGAACTGTTGTATTTCACCAAATGCTTTTTCAGAATTTCATGAGAAGATCATGTGATTTTTTGGAGTTTGTTTATATATTGGATTATGGTAATGGATTTTTGTATATTGAACTAAACTTGGAGTCCTGGAATGAAGCCTACTTGATCATAATGAATGATTGTTTTGATGTGTTTGTTGATTCAGTTTGCTAGAATTTTATTGAATATTTTTGCATCGATATTCATAAGCAAAATTGGTTTGAATTTCTCTTTCTTTATTGGGTCTCTATGGTTTAGGTATCAGAGTAATTGTGGCATCCTATCTCTAGTATCTCTAAATATCAACCGACTCTATACCCTAATAAAAAAAAAGCCATAAGCTTACAGAATGGACATGAAAATAGGATACAACATTTTGCTGCATACAAGAAACATGCCACAATAACAAAGACAGAAATTACCTCAGAGTTAAAGGCTGGAAAAAAAAAGGCTTCTAAGCAAATTGTCCCAAGAAACAAATGGGAGTTGCCATCCTAATATCCAACAAAATAGGCTTTCAACAAAACAATATCAAAAAAGATGGGAAAGGACACTTCATATTCATCAAAGAAAAAAATCCACCAAGAGAAAGTCGTCTCAGTTCTGAACATCTATACCCCACATGAAAGAGTAACCACAAACATAAAAGAAGCTTTACTAAAGCTCAAATACAGATTGAACCCAACACAATAATAGTGGGAGACTTCAACATCCTAATCTCACCAACAGCCCCATAGGAAGAACAATGATGTCAGACACCGAGATGCCCTAGAACTCCCAGAGAATAAACCATCAACCAAGGGGTACACATGATTCCAGCAAAATCGTGGCAGAGGAATGCCTTGTCGGGCATCAATGTGAGGAGTGTGTCCTTGGTCTGGTGAAGGCTGAATAGATACCCCAACAAAGGGAAATTGGGGGGGGTGGAAGGGGGGTAGAGGGACATATACTTGGAGGCAGGGGGTGGGAGGAGGGTTGGGTGTTTTCAAGGAGGGGGGAAACTGGGAAAGGTTTTAGCATTTGAAATGTAAATGAAGATTATATTCAATAAAAAAATGAGACAGAAACTAGAGACACAGTGAAACTAATAGAGGTTAAGAACCAAATGGATTTAACAGATATACACAGACCATTTCACTCTAAACCAAAATATGCCTTCCTCTCATGGTACCTTTTCCTAATTTGACTATATAATTGGTCACAAAACAAGCCTCAACAGGTCCATGCATCCTATCAGATCACCATAGACTAAGGCTAGACTTTAATTAAAAAAAAAAAAAAAACAACAGAAAACACACATTCGAATGAAAACTGAACAACTCTTCTCGATCATAACTGGGTCACAGAAGAAATAAAAGAAAGAAATTAACATCTTAGAATTCAATGAAAATGAAGGTACAATATATCCAAACTTATGGGACACAATGAAAGCAGTGCTAAGAGGAAAATTCATGGCACTAAGTGCCCTCTTAAAGAAATTGGAGTAATCTTACACTAACAACTTAACAACAAACCTGAAAGCCCTAAAAGAAAAAGAAGCAAATGTATCCAGGAGGAGTAGAAGGCAGGAAATAGTCAAACTCAGGGCAAAAATTAACCAAATAGAAGCAAAGAGAATGATAAATAGAATCAGCAAAATCAAAAGCTGTAATTCTTTGAGAAAATCTACAAGATAGATAATCCCCTAGTCAAAGAAGAGTTAATGCCAATACTCCTAAAACTATTCCATACACCAGAAACAGAAGGAACGCTACTATTTCAGTCTATATTTTTTGTTTGTTTTTTAAATGAAGTTTGAGAATTGTTCTTTCAAGGTCTGTAAAGAATTATGTTGGACTTTTGATGGGAATCGCATTGAATCTGTAGATTGCTTTTGGTGAAATCTCCATTTTTCACGCTGCCAATCCTACCTATGCATGAGCATGGGATGTCTTTCCATCTTCTGATATCTTCTTCAGTTTCTTTCTTCAGAGCCATGAAGCTCTTGTCAAACAGGTCTTTCCTCTGCTTGTTTAGAGTTAGACTAAGATATTTTATATTATTTCTGACTATTGTGAAGGGTGTTGTTTTCCTAATATTTCTAGGCTCATTTATCTTTTATGTAAAGAAGACTATTGATATTTTTTGAGTTAATTTTGTATACAGCCAGTTTGCTCAAAGTGTTTATCAGCTTTAAGAGTTTTCTGGTAGAATTTTGAAGGTCACTTATGTATACTATGGTATCATCTTGCAATCATGATACTTTGACCTCTTCCTTTCCAACTTGTAACCCTGTGAGCTTCTTTGGTTGTCTTACAGCTATAGTTAAGTACTATGTTGAAGATATAAGGACTGGATTACCTTGTCTTTTCCCTGATTTTAGTGTAATTGCTTTAAGTTTCTTTTCATTTAATTTGGTGGTGTCATTCGGCTTGTGGTATATTGCCTTTATTGTGTTTAGATATGTGCCTTGTATCCCTGATCTCTCCAAGACTTTTAACATGAAGGGGTATTGGATTTTTGCCAAAGACTTTTTTAATATTTAATGAGATAAACATGTAATTTTGTTCTTTAAACTTGCTTATATGGAGGATTTCATTGATGAATTTTTATATGTTGAATTGTTTCTACATCACTGTGATGAAGCCTACTTGATCCTGGTGAATGATGTTTTTGATGTGTTGTTGGATTTGAATTATGAGTATTTTATTGACTATTTTTGCATCAATGTACATGAGAGAATTTGGTCTGAAATTCTCTTTCTTGCTTAGTCTTTGTGTGGTTTAGGTATCAGAATGACTGTGGCCTCATAGAATGAGTTTAGCAATGTTACTTCTGTGTCTGATTTGTAGAGGAATATTGGTATTAGTTCTTCCTTAAAAATCTGGTAGAAGAGCAATAGTGTTAAAAACTGCATGGTATTGGTATAGTGACAGGCATGTAGATCAACGGAACAGAATTGAAGACCCAGAAATTAATACACACTCCTATGGTCACTTGATCTTTGACAAAGGAGCTAAAACCATCTAGTGGAAAAAAGATTAGCCTTTTCAACAAATGGTGCTGGTTCAACTGGAGGTCAATATGCAGAAAATGCAAATTGATCCATTCTTATCTCCTTGCACTAAGCTCAATTCCAAGTGGATCAAAGACCTCTACATAAAACCAGACACACTGAAACTAATAGAAAGGAAACTAGGGAAGAACCTTGAACATATGGGCACAGGAGAAAATTTCCTGAAGAGAACACCAATAGCTTATGCTCTAAGATCAAGAATTGACAAATGGGACCTCATAAAATTACAAAGTTTCTGTAAGGCAAAGGACACTGTCAAAAGGACAAAGCGGCAGCCAACAAACTGGGAAAAGTTCTTTACCAACCTACATCCGACAGAGGGCTAATATCCAATATATACAAAGAACTCAAGAAGTTGGACTCCAGAGAGCCAAATAACCGTATTAAAAATGGGGTACAGAGCTAAACAAAGAGTTCTCACCTGAAGAATATCGAATGGCTGAGAAGCACCTAAAGAAATGTTCAACATCCTTAGTCATTAGGGAAATGCAAATCAAAACAACCCTGAGATTCCATCTCACACCAGTCAGAATGGCTAAGATCAAAAACACAGGAAACAGCAGTTGTTGGCGAGGATGTGGAGAAAGAGGAACACTCCTCCACTGCTGGTGGGATTGCAAGCTGGTACAACCACTCTGGAAAGCAGTCTGGCGTTTCCTCAGAAAACTGGGCATGACACTCCCGGAGGATCCGGCTATACCATTTCTGTGCATATACCCAGAGTCTTTACCTGTATGCAATAAGGACACATGCTCCACTATGTTCATAGCAGCCTTATTTATAATAGCCAGAGCTGGAAAGAACCCAGATATCCCTCAATGGAGGAATGGATTCAGAAGATATGGTATATTTACACAATGGAATACTACTCTGCAATTAAAAGCAATGAATTCACAAAATTCCTAGACAAATGTTCAGAACTTGAAAATATCATCCTTAGTGAGGTAACCCAATCACAAAAGAACACACATGGTATGCAGTCACTGATAAGGGGATATTAACCCAGAATCTCAGAATACCCAAGACACAATTCACATATCAATAGATTTCCAAGAAGATGGAAGGAGAGACCCCTGGTCCTGGAAAGACTGGATATAGGGGAATACCAGGACAAAAAAGTGAGAGGGGGTTGAATGGGGAACAGAGGAAGAGAAGGGGTCTTATGGGACTTTCGGGGAGGGAGGAAATGGGAAAGGGGAAATCATTTGGAATGTAAATAAAAAACTTAGAAAATAAATAAAATAAAATAAATAAAATAAAATTAAATAAAATAAAAAATCTGGTAGAATTCTGGGTTAAAACATTCTGAGTATTTTTTGGTTGGGAGGCTTTTAATTACTGCTTCTATTTCCTGAGGGGTTATAGGATTACTTAAAATAGTTTGTCTGATCTTGATTTAACTTTGGTAGGTAGTATCTATCTAGAAAATTAGATTTTTTAGTTTTGTGGAGTACAGGCTTTTGAAGTAAGACCTAATGATTTTTTTAATTTCCTCGGGGTCTGTTGTTATATCTCACTATTCACTTCTGATTTTGTTAATTTGGATACTATCTCTCTGCCTTTTAATTAGTTTGGCAAGGGGTTCATCTATCTTGTTGGTTTTCTCAAAGAATCAAGTCTAAGTTTCCTTGATTCTCTGTATTGTTCTCTTTGTTTCTGATTTGTTGGTTTTAGCCTTTAATTTATTGGTTTTAAATTGTTGGTATGAAATCTCTCTAATTTCTTTATAGAGGCACATAATGCTATGAATTTTCTTTCCTCTTAGCACTATTTTCACTGGGGCCCATAAGTTTGGCTATACTATGCCTTAATTTTCATTGAAATCAAGAAAATCTTTAATTTTTTTATTTCTTCCATGACCCAGTGATCATTGAGTAGAGAGTGGTTCAGTTTCCATAGTTTGTAGGTTTTCTGTTGTTTCTGTTCTTGAAGTCCAGCTTTAATACTTTGTGGTCTGATAAGATACCAGGACTTATGTCAATATTCTTATATCTGTTGTGATCAACTATATGGTCAATTTTGGAGAAGGTTCCATGTAGTACTGAGAAGAAAGTGTATTTTTTGTGTTTAGGTGAAATGTTGTGCAGACATCTGTTAGGTCCATTTGATTCATAACCTCTGTTAGTTTCATTATTTCTCTGTTTAGTTTCTGTCTCAATGACAATTGGTGAGAGTGGAGTGTTAAAGTCTCCCATGATTAATGTGTGGCATTAGGTATATGATTCAAACTTTAGTAATGTTTCTTTTGCACTTGAATTTGGGATATATATGTTCAGAATTGAGATGTCATCTTGTGGATTTTTCCTTTGATAAATATGAAGTGTCATTTCCCATCTATTTTGATTACTTTTGGTCTACTTTATTTGATATTAGAATGGCTATTCTAGCTTGTTTCTTGGGTCCATTTGCTTGGAAAGCATTTTTTCAGCCATCTACTCTGAAGTAACCTCTATTTTTGGTGCTCGGGTGTGCCTCTAATTTGCAGCAGAAAAGTAGATCCTGTTTTCACATCCATTCTGATAGTCTGTGTCTTTATTGGGGAACTGAGTCTACTCATGTTGAGAGATATTAATGACCAATGATTCCTAATTCCTATTATTTTGATGTCACTGTTGATTGTGTGTATGTGCGTGTGTGTGTTTCTCTTCTTTGCTTTTATCAGTGTGAAATTATTTGTTTCTTGTGTTTCCTTATCTGTACTTACCCTCCTTGTGTTGGAATTTTCCTTCTTGTATCCTTTCTAGTGCTGGATTAGTTGAAAGATATTGTTTAAATTTGGTTTTCTTATGGATTATTTTGTTTTATCCATCTATGGTTATTGAAAGTTTTCCTGGGTATAGTAGTCTCAGCTGACTTCTGTGGTCTCTTAGGGTCTACAAGACATCTGTCAAGGCCCTTCTAGCTTTTAGAATCTTGGTTGAGATTTCAGGTGCAATACCAATAGGTCTGCCTTTTCCTGTTACTTGGCCTTTAATCTTCCAGCTTTTAATATTCTTTTGTTGTTGTTGTTGTTTCTGTTGTTGTTCTACAATTAGTGGTTTTGTTAATATAGGGCAGGAGGTTTTTCTTTTCTAGACCAATCTATTTGGTGTCCTTTAAGCTTCGTATACATTTATAGGCATCTATTTCTTTAGGTTGGGGAAGTTTTCTTCTATAATTTTGTTGAAGATATTTTTTGGGTCTTTGAACTGGGAATCATTTCTTCTTCTTCTTCTTCTTCTTCTTCTTCTTCTTCTTCTTCTTCTTCTTCTTCTCCTCCTCCTCCTCCTCCTCCTCCTCCTCCTCCTCCTCCTTCTCCTTTTCCTCCTCCTCCCCCCTCCTCCTCCTTCCCGCTCCTTCTTTTCCTCCCCCTCCTCCTCCTTCCCCCTCCTTCTTTTCCTCCCCCTCCTACTCCTCCCCCCTCCTTCTTTTCCTCTCCCCTCCTCCTCTTCCCCCATCCTTCTCCTCCTCCCCCCTCCTCCTCTTCTTCCTTCTGTTCCTATTATTCTTAAGTTTGGTCTTTTCATAGTGTTCCAGATTTCCTGAATTTTTTGTGATAGAAACATTTTAGATTTACAACTTTCTTTCAATAATGTATCTATTTCTTCTACTATATCTTCTATGCCTAAAGTTTTCTCTTCCATCTCTTGCATTCTGATGGTGATGTTTGTATCTGTAGTTCTTGTTCTCTTTCCTAGATTTTCTATCTCCAGGATTACTTCAGTTTATCTTTATTGCTGCTATTTATATTTTCATGTCTTGAACAGTTTATTCATTTCTTTCACCTGTTTAATAGCACCGTCCTGTGTTTCTTTAAAAGATTTATTCATTTCCTCTTTAAAGAACTCTATAATCTTTATAATATTAGATTTAAGGTCATTTTCTTGTGCTTTGGTTATGTTAGACTATCCAGGGTTTGCTGTAGGAGTATAACTGTGCTCTGGAGGTGCCATATTGCCACTGCTCTTGTTGATTTTGTCCTTACAATGGCCTTTATCCATCTGTATGTTTCTGATGCAGCAGGCCTCAGGTGATCAGCCTTGATCTAGATAATGATACTTAAGGGGTAGTTCACTTCTCGGGGCAGATGAGCATGCCTCAAAGGACTCACTGGACAGATAATTGTGGTCTAAATGGTTTAGCCTGCATGCTTCTGGTGTATCAGGTCTAATGAAGGCTGGAGGAGTTGTGACAGGACAGTGGAGCTTAAAGGGACAGCACAAAACTTGGAGAAGCTGTGGGTTCCCCAGCAGACATAGCAGGCAGGGCTGAGGTTACTCTCTTAGACTGAGTAGAAAATGACTCCTTTGAGAAGGTGGCATTTACAACAAATGGGACCTCATAAAACTGCAAGGCTTCTGTAAGGCAAAGGACACTGCCAATAGGAAAAAACGACAACCAACAGATTGGGAAAAGATCTTTACCTATCCTACATCCAATAGAGAGCTAATATTAAATGTATACAAAGAACTTAAGAAGTTAGACTCCAGAGTGTCAAATAACCCTATTTAAAAAATGGAGTACAGAACTAAACTGGGAATTCTCAACTGAGGAAACTCAAATGGCTCTGAAGCACCTAAAGAAATGCTCAGCATCCTTAGTTATTAGGGAAATGCAAATCAAAACAACGCTGAGATTCCAGCTCACACCAGTCAGAATGGCTAAGATGAAAAGCTCAGGAGACAGCAGATGCTGGAGAGGATGTGGAGAAAGACGAACACTTCTCCACTGCTGGTGGGATTGCAAGCTAGTAAAACAGCTTTGGAAATCAGTATGGTGGTTCCTCAGAAAATTGGACATAGAAAATTGGACCTGAGGATACAGCTATAGCACTCCTGGGCATATACCCAGAAGATGCTCCAACATGCAATAAGGACATATGCTCCACTATGTTTATACCAGCCTTATATATGATAGTCAGAAGTTGGAAAGAACCCAGATGTCCTTCAACTGAGGAATGGATACAGAAATTGTGGTATATATACACAATGGAGTACTATTCAGCTATTAAAAATAATGAATTCATGAAATTCTTAGGCAAATGGATGGAACTAGAAAGTATCATCCTGAGTGAAGTAACACAATCACAAAAGATCACACATGGTATGCACTCACTGATAAGTGGATATTAGCCCAAAAACTCAAAATAAACATTTTACAATTCACAGACTACAGGAAGATCACGAAGAAGGTAGACCAAAGTGGAGGTAATTTGGTTCCTCTGAGAAAGGGAACAAAATAGTCGCAGGAACAGCTATGGAGACAAAGAGTGGAGCAGAGACTAAAGGAAAGGCCACCCAGTGACTGTCCTACCTGGGAATTCATCCTATAAACAGTCACCAAACCCCGAAACTCCTATGGATGATAAGAAGTGTGTACCGAAAGGAGCCATTTATGGTTGTCTTTTGGAGGGGCCCTGCCAGAGCCTTACAGATACAGAGGTGAATACTAGCAGCCAACCATTGGTCTGAGCGTGGGTTTCACTATAGAGGAGTTGGAGGGCAAGTTGGAGGAGCTGGGGAAGGGGAGGCATTGCAGCCCCATGGGAAGAATGACAATGTCGGTCAACCAGATGCCCCAGTGCTCCCAGGGACTAAGCCATCAACCAAGGGGTACATGTGGTTCCAGCCAAAAGATTGGCAGAGTAATGCCTTGTCGGGCATCAGTGGGAGGAGAGGTCATTGGTCCTATGAAGGCTCAATAGAGGCTCCAGTGTGGGGAAATCGAGTGGGGGTCATGGGAGTGGGTTGGGTGGAGGAGCATAGTCTTGGAGACAGGAGGTGGAAGGATAGGTTGGGGGTTTTCGGGGAGGGGGAAACCAGAAAGAGTTATAACATTTGAAATGTAAATGAAGAATATATTCAATAATAAAGAGAGAGAGAGAGAGAGAGAGAGAGAAGGTGGCATTTAAAATAAAAGCTGGATAACAGGGAGCCAGCCTAGCACAATGAGGTATGTGAGAATACCAGAGAAAGGCAGGCATAAGTCCAAAGTTACTGTTTAGTTAATGAACTTGTCTACCAAAGGAAAAAACAAAGGTCCAATGCTTAAAACACAAGAAAGTGGGAGGTGAGTGTTAACAACACAGGGAAGGAGGAACAAGCAGAAGTAACACCAAGAAAAGATTTCCCCAACAGAGTCACAAGCTTGGCTCCCACTGGCAAGAAAGTCCATAGAATAACAGGATACTGTTTGCATTTTTAAGGCATTCTGCCTATGAAGGAAAGAAAGGATGCATGAGAATCAAAATAAGGGAACTTGCTACATAACATTGTGAACTACCAACATGAGTGCTAGGAATTGCTCCTGGGTCATCTGCAAGACTATTACTTACTATTAGCCTCTGAGCCATCTCTCTAGCCTCTCAATGAAAACTCTTCAAAATGTAATTTTTTTTTTGCAATTACAACCTGTTGTACATACACATTTCTTTCTCCAGTCATCCTCTGTAAAGGAAATGCTACATACATTAATAAAATAAAGAAATGAGAATCCCCATTACTCAGTGAATGCTCTAGCTCATGTTTATCTGTTCAGATTGGAAAGGAATCTATAGTCTTAACACATACTATTCACTCTATTGGTTGTCCTATCCAAGGTTAGCATACAAAATTTTTAAGCTAGAAGCATGTCTGAGGTCCTTTAACATATTATTGACTTTCAAATGAATGATGAAGTTGAGCTCAAATTCTTACCACCACCTGAAAAAAAAAACAAGAAAAACATATAAAAACTAGTAGTTTATGTTCAAACTACCAAGAGTGTTTATCCGCTCCCTTCTCTTTACTGGTCACAGAAACCAATTTTAAATATAGTAGTGATATGAAGAAAGTAGAGAAGTCAGGAGAGACAGAGGAGAAGAGAGACAGCAAATCTAGAAAGAAAACAAAATTTCTGGGCTCTGCTCTGGTTATACCTTCAAAATATATCTTCTCAAAATACTGTACAGCAAGCTCAGTGTTTACACATTTTAACATTCTGTAATTAATAGCATCACATTCTCCTATTTCACTGACATGCTTTAGAGATGGCAAAACATACCACCACCCCCTTTGTCTTCATGGTTTGCCTCTCAATTGATCATATTTGTTTTTATTAAAATGAAGATTTGTTTTCCTGGACATAAATTCAGTATCATATATCTACATATTCCAAAAGTATACTCCAAAAAATGTAAAGATGTGCAAGTGTGCAGTATTTTTCTCACTGTGATATTCAGTTTATGTACCAAATCTTAACTCTTAACAGAGCAATGGCTTTCAACCAGTTGGGAAATGTTGAAAAACTGGTGACAGACTCCAGCTTAAGAACACTGGAAAAACCATAGGCTCTCAGCCATGAACATACACAAAAAAATGTGTTTTCCCATGGGAGTGGGGCTGTGGGAAAAAGGGAGAGAATATGGAGGTAGAGGGAGAAAGAAAGAGAGAGAGATAGATTAAGGTACATCTCTTCCCTGTCATTACTTGCAAATTTCTAATCAGATGTTGATTCAATGCCTCTAAAGCATAGAACTCACTGTTTCTTAAGCTATACTATTGAGCTGAATAAATCTGAAAGTTGCTAAATATTATATGCTATGTACATCTATTCCCCTTTCTCCTGCAACAAGAACTAAAACTACTTCTATTCTGAAAAGATCATTCCTTTTTACATATGACCTTACCAGAAACTTAAGAAGAAGACCAGGTCTCTGGGAATTGCTGATTCCAACAAAGTATACAAAGTCACATTTCAAAGTATACAAAGAACCATCTAAATGGTCATAATTTAGGAAAAGAAGCATTTGAAATATGTGTCTGTCCCGCATTAATAGATGAGATAAGCAATAGAGACAGAGATGAGTATCAATAGAAATAACAGAGACATGTATGTGTGCACATGCATGTACATGCACAGTGTGTGTGTGCTTGTTTGTGTGTGTGTGTGTTTATAGACTATCTAGATAGATGGTCATATCAGCAGTGTGAACCATCAAATAGTGCCTATGGGGCTGCCTATATTTGTATTCACAGAGAAATTAAAATCTTCAGTAAATGCTGTCAGAATGGAAAAATAATTGTGAAGGAGACCAGGAAGTAAACCTGTAAGCATACCAATGGTACCCCATGGGTGCCTGTAGTCTCTACTGTTGTCTTCCAACCTCAAAAATTTCAACATTCAGGATAAGTTATCTTTAGAAGTTGCCAGCAAGCATCATTATGTAGCCAAACATAGAGGCTAGAAGTCAGAAAACTGAAAGAGCAGGTGCAGTAAGAGCTAAGAGAACTAAGGGCCAGCCTGTGCCAACAAGATAAGCCAGAATATAAATGTTCATGTGACTAATACCTGGGGCACAGCACCCTTCTGCCAAAATGTGGGCTGATCCGTGAACACCAGCAACTGTATAGGGAAGGGAGCAGAAGGAAGACAGTCCAAGTCGAGTGATCCGAATGCAACGGAAATCCTCATCATCACTCAGTCATTTTACTGACACACATATCTCATTTAAAAGTGATTGTGCAATCTCTTGTTGCTTTTTGCACAAAAGAAGCAAAAGGTACTTTTAGTCTTGCAAATGAGACATAGTCAAAGATAAACCTCTGTATAAACATCACAAGTTGAGGCAGAGGGTGGCAAGCAAAACATGTGTTCTACTTTACCATCATTCTTTTATAGCTGAGGCCAATCTATGCAGTCAAGCTAGTAATATCAGTGGTGGAATCTTTCTCAGGCAAGAGAAAGAGTCGGGAGCTAAAAGACTGAATTTCAATTTCATTTAGCAGATGGCTGTTTTTATTTGTGGACCATATGTTTGTGTGACTTATGGACTCCATGAGGGGTAAAGAGAGTATGACAGCTCAGTCTTATTCACACTGATGTTTTCTTGTCTGTTTACTTAGAGAAAAGTACAGGACATTTTAAAAATTTACTATATTATCTATATTATCTTAAAGCATGGCAGGTGTACAAAACTCAAGTCCTCTGAAAGAGCAGTACACATTCTCAAATTATGACCCATCTGTTCAGCACGACAAGTAGAAATTTGACATTGCCTTTACAGACATTTTTAAAAACTTTTTTTTTAACTTCTGTAACCACCTACCCCTCAAGCCTTCATGAGGGCTTTTGTCTTTTGCCTGATGCATGCATGTGTGGTTGCTACAGAATTTATCAAACAAATTTATGTGTGTGTGTTTCAATTGGGCATTCCACATGGAAAATGAATTAAAGTGAAAAGTGTGGTTTGTTGTTCACCCGCAGAGCATTTGCTTTCTGATTTGGATAGAGGTTAATCTTTCTGTTGCTTTAGGAAAAAATACACTGAACAGTAGAAAGCAAACTTTCATTAATTTTTGTTTCTGTGAAGTTATTCTCCTGTAGAAGCTATGTGAGCAACAGCAGTGTATGACTCAGTTCTAAGATCATGGTGCAAAAGACATGTCTGCAAGTTTGGATTTTTATTCCCTTGCTTTTTGGACAAGATGGCCACAGCTACATGAATTGATGTGATGCTAAACAAAACAAAGTAAGTCTGCTGGGTGTGGTCATACACATATGTTCTCAACTTTGGAAGCAAGTTGGAGCCCAGCACAGAGACGATCCCACAGTTCTTCTGTGCTTGCCAACCTGATTGCAGCTCCTCTAACTCAGCTCTGAAGAACTGAACATTACAGACTCCATTATTCATATTTTTGTCTTTCTTTTATTTATTTGTTTTAGCACATGAAGGAGCATGTTTCTATATGGTGTTTTCATGCAAACTTTGTTTTTGTTGACACCCCCACCCTTCCATCTCTTCCATCTCTCTTTCTCCCCATTAAGTTCAAACTCTTCCTCCCCATTTGAATTCAAACTTTTAATACCCTAAACACTCCTACATTTCCATACCACATAGGTCTTGTTAGCTTACACACTATTCTCCCTTAAATCTGCCTTTTTTTACTTCTCACAGTTCTTTCTATATTTCTTACATCTATACTTACTCACTCCAACATAAATATACATATGTAAAACATAGAAGCCAAGATCTGCATATTAGAAAAGATGTGTAACATGTGTCCCTCTGAAGCTTGACTACCGCAAATGAATTTTTCACATCTATACATGCTCCCACAAACTCCATAATTACATTTGTCCTTATGGATGAGGAAAATTTCATTGTGAATATGTAGCACATTTCATTTTCCACTCATGGACATCTATGTTGATTCTATTTCCTTGGTACTATAAGCAGAGCAGCAATAAACACACCTGAATGAGAGTCACATTGGTATTATATGAGGTTCTCAGATTTTGATAAATCCGCACACTGATTTTCATAATTGCTATAGCAGTTACACTCCCACCAATAGTAAATTAGGATTCCTCTTTCGTCACCTGAAGGCCAGCACTTGCCATTTGTTCTCTTGATAAGTGCCATGTTAAAAACTATTTTTTATCAGTATTATTACACTGGATCTTGTTCACATTAAAGAACATCCCTGAAATTGATGGAAATAAAGAAAGACTGTTGTGGATTTGGTCTAATGCTTATATTATATTAATTGGGTTCCTATAGTTGCATGAGAATCTGCATGTAAGTCCCTGCCTCCAGTTGGTTTTATTTGGAAGTAAAGTTGCCAGCGACCAGTGGCAGGGAGACAGAGGCAGGACTTTAGAATTTACAGGCAATGTGACTGCCATGCTGGGCAAGGAATAAGGACAAGGCCTGAGAGGTACGGAATGGAGAGCATAGCAGCTATATAAGAGCAGGAGAAGACTGGCCCCAGTACCCTCCCTACAACTGTGTCTAGGGAAGCAAAGATGGAATATAGATTTTAGTAAGTAATAACTCAGGAATATCAGGGGGGGAGGTGTTAGCCACATGGAGGTTTGGGAATGACTCAACTATTGAGCTGTTTAAGGCATATAAAAACATAAAGCTGCATGTGTGTGTCTCTCATTTGGGAACCCAGAACATAGGGGTGGGTGGCGAGGAATGCTCCTCAGTCGCCAGGGTGATTAGAGAAGAGATTAGAAATTAGAGAAGAGATTAATTAGATTCAGCTACAGATGGCATCCTTCCTGTAGTCTTGAACTCACTATTAAAAATTAATTGAAGGTTCTCAAATAGGATGTGGTGAGAATTGGTTTCTTAACAGAACTGTGGGTTTTGACCAATCCACAGGAGTTTTGGACTAGTGCAAAAGATGTACGTTTTACCTGTAAGTGGATGGTGGAAACCTAAGCATTGAGCACATTTACTAGGCATTGTCTAACCACTGGGAACTCACTCAAAAGCTTCTTTCCTGAATCCTATGTAATAATGACTTGATCATTGGCATTACTACCATCCTCACTGCCACCATCATGATCACTGTCAACATTTCAGAGTACCAGAAACTGTATCCAGTGTCTGATGCATATGAGCTCACTGAACTCCAAGGTGTTCAACTGAAAGTTGGCATTCAACGCTATTTCATGAGAAAGGAAGATCTTATGAATTTTTCTAAGACTTTATAATCTGTGATAGGGAAAAACAGATAACCCAGGATTACCCTGATAGAGAAAAATTATATTTTGGAAGAGTTATTGAATATCATGTGAATGTATATGATACTAACATTGTTTGGATTTTGGACTATAGCCAGAATAGGCCCTAAACAATGACACAGATGACAATTAAACAAAATCTGAAAATTTATGTAAACTTATAACTCTGAAGTATTTAAGGAAACACAAATAAAAATTAGTTCCAAAGAAGGGCAGTTATCTTTCTCTGACCATGTGCTTTGTAGTATACACTAAATATAAAGGTGATGTTATGCTGGTCAGCTTTCCCTGACATTTACTTCAGTAATATGAAATTTTAGCACTGGTGGTTCATATAAAAATGCCAGAATTAACTGAAATTAAACAAATTCTCATGTAACACAAAGCAAACAAATAAATTCTAATCAGAGAGTACACAATAAAGATTCTACAAGGCAAAATTTGATACTTGGATAGAAAAGTTATGAGCAAAGTCTCTCTAAAAACCTGTATTTGATCCTTGCTCAAAAGAAAAAAGTAAAAAGTATCTTCTTTGCTGCTTTATTTTTTTCAAATCCTGCAAGCCTTGCAAGTACACAACAACTTCAATAATTTATGTAACATTAGAAGGAATTGGTTATGGTCGTGAAATATTGAGTGTTTAACCCTTGCAGCAAAAACTTAACATTCTTATTACAAAAATACAATGAGAAAATTGAAGAAAGAAACAATTTTTCTAAGCATGCATATTAAATCAAACATTTTAAGCTGTAGACTTTAGGAATTAAACATATTAGTAATTTTGCTGGCTCCCCTCTTTTTCCCTAACATGTCTTGACTAAGCAAGCCTCTCACTGTAGGGAGGCTGCTACTTAGACTTCTCTATGTTTTCCACATTTCTTTCCAGTCAAGGTGTTTCTGAGTTTCACACTAGATAGACCCTCCTGGGTCTCTCCAAAATCTAATTGTTCCTTTCAATGCTGCTGCTAACCAACAATTTTAATCTACCTGTATCTGTACATTTTTTTGTTGATATTTAAAACTTTCTTTTTTTATTTTCTATATTTTTATTTACATTTCAAATGATTTCCCTTTCCCATTTCCTCCCTCCCAAAAAGTCCCATAAGCCCTCTTCCCTCCCCCCTGTTCCCCATTCAACTCCCTCTCCCTTCTCTGTCCTGTTATTCCCCTACATCCAGTCTTTCCAGGACCAGGGGTCTCTCCTTCCATCTTCTTGGAAATCTATTGATATGTGAATTGTGTCTTGGGTATTCCGAGATTCTGGGTTAATATCCCTTTATCAGTGACTGCATACCTTGTGTGTTCTTTTGCGATTGGGTTACATCACTAAGGATGATATTTTCCAGTTCTGACCATTTGCCTAAGAATTTCATGAATTCATTGTTTTTAATTGCAGAGTAGTATTCCATTGTGTAAATATACCACATCTTCTGAATCCATTCCTCCGTTGAGGGACATCTGCGTTCTTTCCAGCTTCTGGCTATTATAAATAAGGCTGCTATGAACATAGTGTAGCATGTGTCCTTATTGCATGCAGGTAAAGCCTCTGGGTATATGCCCAGGAGTGGTATAGCCAGATCCTCTGGGAGTGTCATGACCAGTTTTCTGAGGAACCACCAGATTGCTTTCCAGAGTGGTTGTTCTAGCTTGCAATCCCACCAGCAGTGGAGGAGTGTTTCTCTTTGTCCACATCCTGGCCAACAACTGCTGTCTCCTGTGGTTTTGATCTTATTCATTCTGACTGGTGTGAGGTGGAATCTGAGGGTTGTTTTGATTTGCATTTTTTCTTTCATAGATTTTTCTCAGTGCCAATTTTTCTTGGCAGTCAATAAATTATATTGCCATCTAAATTGAGTATCAAACATACTTTTCTAAAGCATTTTCCTACTTTCTAAGTTTTCCTGGACAGAAATAGTGTTCAGCAAGTTTACAATAAATTCTAAGGCAATGTTTAGATTTTATTTTCTTATTGCTACATTTCTTCCCACATACAATTTATAAACAGAAAACACACACAAAAAAAAAAATCACCCTAGACTCTGTGACCTTTACAACCACAGGGTATAAGATTCTACATTTTAACTTTCTATATTCATTAATACCATTCAGTGGCAAAAGATCAAAGCTCATCTCAAGCTACTACATGAAAAAAAAAACTGTATTTCATTGCTTAGCTAAGACATAGGAGTGTAACTAGCCTCAGGCAAGCTCAAACATAAGTTCAAAAATCCAGCACACTATGGGAGCTCCATTTTTCAGTCTTCCTCATTCTGTCTCTGTCTCTCTCTGTCTCTCTCTGTCTCTGTCTCTGTCTCTCTCTCTCTCTCTCTCTCTCTCTCTCTCTCTCTCTCTCTCCCACTTTCATAGCAATTTTTTTTCTTTTTTATAAATATATAACCTTTGCTCTCCTGGAATTCACTATTTAGACCAGGCTAGTCTCAAACTCATAAAGATCTCCCTGTCTCTTTACCCCCAATGGATTCAATTAAAAGTATGCTCAGCTATTTTTTTTTACTACAGACTTAATTTCATTTATGCAGATAATGAGATGACTGCTAGAAAGTTTGCATTTTTATTCCCATTCTGAGGCTCCAGAACAGACTGTAAAGGATATTTATTTCATAATTATTTTTGGTCTGATTGCATGAGCGCTGATCCAAAGGCACAAGATATTATGATTCACTACTTTTAGGGTCTGTTCTTGAACAACACAGGGGATTATCAGACAATCCCAACATACACATGTAATTGAATTGGTTAGATTCTCCAGATAATCATTATTGAACAGGAATAACAAATGTTTCTTACAATGGTCCACTGTAAATTGTTGAGTATCTATGCACATTTTTCCCACTAACTTAGAACATTCTATTATGCTCTATTATGCAGTGATTCACAAGAAGAAAGTGACGATTAAATGGTAATGTCAGGGTTTAGACATGATGCTTTCTCTAAGACAGTTCATACATTGAAAGATTGGGCCCTAATTGAAAGTTGTGCTCAGAAGTTGATTAAACATGAGGGTTTTGACTTTATCATTTATTGATGAAGTTGTAACATGGTGCCATTATTGAGCAGTGATGGAGGCATTAGGAAGTGAGGATATTCTGGAGGAATTAGGTCAACAGGACCCTGTCTTTAAAGGTAACTTGTCCTTTGCCCTGACATGCAATGTAACCCCCCTTTTCTACATGGCTGGTGTAAGTCACATTCTGTTGTTCTACCACATTCTTCAGCCACCAAGGTGGCATACTTAACCATGTGCCCACAGCCTGCTGACTATGATCAAAACCCAGAAACAATAAACCAAGTTAAATTCTGATTCTTTTGGTTGCTTTTCCTGGGCATTACTTCTCAATAACAGAAGAAAATGAACAACTTAGGTAACAACACACAGCATCAAACAATAGAGTATCCAATTTAAGTTCTGACATTGTTAAACTATCTGCTATCCGCTCCTCACATTTTTGATGTGGGATAAGTTATAATGAAGTCAAATGGATAGATATCAAAAACAAGCATCACTATGGATTAAAGAATGACTACAAGGTGTTTTTTTTCCTTTGACTCAAAATCAATTGCTATTACTTCTTCCCTGAATTAAGCAGAATTACCCACAGAAGCAAAAACAAACAACAACAAAAAACAGTCATTTCTTGAAAGAGCCTATGCTCCATACCCAAGAACAGCATAAAACATGTATTTCAAGACCAGTAATGTCCTAGAGAGAACAAAAGAAAATAATGAGCTGGACAAGCATTCAGTGTTCACAATGGATCACACCTTAGAGAAGAATGAGCATTGTGAGTATAGTAAAATGAATAGAGCACCTGCCTGACATGTGCAAGGTCCTGGGTGGAATCGAAATATCAGGGAAGGAGTAAATGATAGATAACAAAGAGATGGATAGATAAATGAATAGGAATGTAATGATAGATAGATAGATAGATAGATAGATAGATAGATAGATAGATAGATAGATAGATAATAGATAGATAGATAGATAGATAGATAGATAGATAGATAGATAGATAATAGATAGATAGATAGATAGATAGATAGATAGATAGATAGATACATAGATAGATACATAGATAGATGAAAATATGATTGAAAAGACAGAGAATGGAGTATGATGTTGCACTGACAGTTCTTTCATATGGAAATACAGACGTGGGAACAACATTGTCCATTTTGAATAGTGAGAACAACAGCGTCCATGTTGAATAATCAGGAACAGGGGATTCATTTCCAAGTCTAACAACCCATGAAGAAATACTATCCATATAGCAAAAGCAATAGGAAACTGAAAAAAAAGCCTGGAATCATGAAAACAAGATGGGCTGATCTCAGGTAATAATGATCTAAAGAGCTCCGTGGCTAGACTGAGAGATTTAGCTATGCTTTCTTGTCAGTGTAGGGATTATGAGGCAATAAAGAATTACCTTAGATATTAAGTTTCCATTGATTCCTGTTTTCCCAACTTAAAATGTTCCATAGTATGTCTTTAGCCAGCCATGGTGGCACACACCTTTAATCCCATCACTTGCAAGGCAGCAACAAGTTGATCTCTGAATCTAAGGTTAGCCTGGTCTACAAAGTGAGTTCCAGGATAGCCAGGACTACACAAAGAAACCTTGTCTCAAAAAGCAAGCAAACAAGGAAGGAGAGAGGGAGGAAAAGAAGGAAGGAAAGAAGGAAAGAAGGAAGGAAGGAAGGAAGGAAGGAAGGAAGGAAGGAAGGAAGGAAGGAAGGCAGGCAGGAAAGGAGGGAGGGAGGGAGAGAGAGAGAGAGAGAGAGAGAGAGAGAGAGAGAGAGAGAGAGAGAGAGAGAGAGACAGAAAGAAAAGAAGAAAGAGAATGTCCAGGTAGTTGGGACAGCCAGGCTCGGAGACAGACAGGAATAATATTGCTTCAGTCTCAGGCAGCTTGTGTGTAAACTGCTCCAAGAGCTGGGCAGATCTGCAGTAACCAGCGCGCCAGCTCTGCTGTGGGACTGATGCCTTGCAGAGGGAACCCCCACACTGGTCGGAAGCCTACAAGCTTCCCTTTGGCGACCTCTGTTCCAGGATCTACCGCACTGAGGAGACAGGTACCCAGGTTCTCCCCAATATAACATCGCTTGGGACACGGCCTGTTGGGGCTTCCATCTGTTCCCAAGAACGGGACAGCACTGTGGTCGTCTGGGCGCCAACTCTGCTGTGGGCCATCAACCTTGCAGGGTGACCTGCACCGCTGAGAGAGTGCAGAGTGCGCTCCGCCATCTTTGCTCCAGTGTCCAGGTACTTGGGACCGCCAGGTTCCGAGACAGACAGGCATAATATCACTTCGGTCTCAGGCAGCTTGTGTGTAAACTGCTCCAAGAGCTGGGCAGACCTGCAGTAACCAGCGCACCAGCTCTGCGGTGTGACTTCTGCCTTGCAGAGAGACTCCCCCCTGCACTGGGCGGGAGCCTACCAGCTTCCATTTGGCGACCTCTGTTCCGGGATCTACCGCACTGAGGAGAGAGGTACCCAGGTTCTCCCCAATATAACATCACTTGGGACACGGCCTGTTGGGGCTTCCATCTGCTCCCAAGAACTGGACAGTGCTGTGGTCGTCTGGGCGCCAACTTTGCTGTGGGCCATCACCCCTGCAGGGTGACCTGCGCCACCGAGAGAATGCAGAGAGCACTCCGCCATCTTTGCTCCAGTATCCAGGTAGTTGGGACCGCCAGACTCAGAGACAGACAGGCATAATATCGCATGGGCCTCAGGCAGCTTGTGTGTAACCAACTCCAAGAGCTGGGCAGGTCTGCAGTAATCGAAGTGCCAGCCCTGCTGTGGGACTTCTGCCCTGCAGAGGGACGCCCCCTCGCCCCCACCCCAGAGAGATCACACACCCCTGCACAGGGCAGGAGCCTACCAGCCTCCCTTTGGTGACCTCTGCTCTGGGAATCCACTACGCTGAGCCTTTGGATGTGCAGGGACTCCCCAATATAACAGCACTTGGGGCAAGGCATATCAGGGCTCCAAAGTCACTCAGGAGCAGGGCAGGCCCCAGAAATCAGTGCCAGGGGAATCCTGGTAATCCAGGGGGGGCAGAAATAGCTTTGCAGTCTCACAGGAAGTCCAACCCACAGCCAGTGGCAGCAGGACCAACTAACACCAGAGGTAACAAGATGGCAAAAGGCAAACGTAGGAACATTACTAACAGAAATCAAAGTAATATGGCACCATCTGAACCCAACCACACCCGAAAGACAAGATCTGGATTTAAAATCACTTCTCATGATGCTATTAGAGGATCACAAGAAGGACACAAATAAATCTAATAAAGAATTACAGGAGACCATGAATCAAGGCTTAGAAGCCCTTACAAAGGAAAAACAAAAATCGCTTAGAGAAATGCAGGAGAACATGGATCAATAGATGGAGGCCCACAAGGAGACAACACAAAAATCGCTTAAAGAAATGAATTAACGGTTAGATGCACTTTCAAAGGACTCACAAAAATTGCATAAAGAAATGCAGAAGAATATGGGTCAACAGATGGATGCTCATAGGGAGGCAACACAAAAATTGCTTAAAGAAATGAATCAATGGATAGATGCTCTTACAAAGGAAAAACGAGAACTGCTTAAAGAAATGCAGGAGACGATGGATCAACAGATAGAAGCCCATGAGGAGGAAACACAAAAATCGCTTAGAGAAATACAGGAGAACTTGGGTCAACAGGCAGAAACCCTGAAAGAGGAAATGCAAAAATACCTTAAAGAAATACAGGAAAATGCAAACAAACCAGTGAAGGATCTCAGCAAATCCATCCAGGATCTAAAAAAGTAAGTAGAAACAACTAAGAAATCACAAAGGGAGACAACTTTGGAGTTAGAAAACCTTGGGAAGAAATCAGGAGTCATAGATGCAAACATCAACAGTAGAATACAAGAGATGGAAGAAAGAATCTCAGATGCTGAAGATACCATAGAAAGCATTGACTCAGCAGTCAAAGAAAGTGCAAAATGCAAAAAACGTGTAACCCAAAACATCCAGGAAATCCAGGACACAATGAGAAGACCAAACCTAAGGATTATAGGTATAGATGAGAGTGAAGATTTGCAACTTAAAGGGCCAGTAAACATCTTCAACAAAATGATGGAGGAAAACTACCCTAACCTAAAGAGAGAGATGCCGATGAATGTACAAGAAGCCTACAGAACTCCAAACAGTAAGGACCAGAACAGAAATACCTCCCGTCACATAATAATCAAAATATCAAATGTATTAAACAAAGAAAGAATAATAAAAGAAGTAAGAGAAAAGGGCCAAGTAACATACAACGGAAGACCTATCCGAATCACATCAGACTTCTCTCCAAAGACTATGAAAGCCATAAGATCCTGGGCAGATCTCATGCAGACACTAAGAGAGCACAAATGCCAGCTTAGACTACTCTACCCAGCAAAACTCTCAATCACCATAGATGGAGAGACCAAGATATTCCACGATAAAACCAAATTTTCACAATATCTTTCCACTAACCCAGCCCTGCAAAGGATAATAGGTGGAAACTGCCAATACAAGGAGAGAAACAACACCCTGGAAAAAATGAGATAGTAACCTTCTTGCATCAAACCCAAAAGTAGATAACCACTCAAACAGAAAGATATCGTCAAGATTGGCAGGTGGCAATAATCACTATTACTTAATCTCTCTTAATATCAATGGTCTCAATTACCCAATAAAAAGACAGAGACTAACAGACTGGATACATAAACAGGACCCAGCATTTTGCTGCATGCAGGTAACTCACCTCAGTGTCAAAGACAAACACTACCTCAGAGTAAAAGGCTGGAAAACAATTTTACAAGCAAATGGTCCCAAGAAACGAGCTGGAGTAGCCATCCTAATATCAGATAAAATTGACTTCCAACCTAAAGTCATCAAAAAAGACACAGAAGGACACTACATACTGATCAAGGGAAAAATCCACCAAGAAGAACTCTGAATTCTGAATATCTATGCTCCAAAGGCAAGGGCACCCTCACTCATAAAAGAAACTTTACTAAAGCTCAAATCACACATCGCACCTCACACAATAATAGTGGGTGACTTCAACACCCTGCTCTCTGAAATGGATCGTTCAGGAAAGCAGAAACTAAACAGGGACACAGTGAATCTAATTGAAGCCTTGGACCAAATGGAACTAACAGATACATATAGAACATTTCATCCTAGAGCTAAAGAATGCACGTTCTTCTCAGCACCTCATGGTACCTTCTCCAAAATCGACCATATAATTGGTCACAAATCAGACCTCAACAGATATAAGAAGATCGAACTAATCCCATGCCTCCTATCAGATCACTATGGAATAATGGTGGTCTTCAATGGCAACTAAAACAACAGAAAACCCACCTACACATGGAGGCTGAACAATGCTCTACTCAATGATAACTTGGTCAAGGTGGAAATAAAGAAAGAAATCAAAGACTTCTTGAAGTTTAATGAAAATGAAGGCACAACATACCCTAATTTATGGGACACAATGAAAGCAGTGCTAAGAGGAAAATTCATAGTCCCGAGGGCTGCCAAAAAGAAACGGGAGAGAGCATACACTAGCAGCTTAATGGCACACCTGAAAGCCCTGGAACAAAAAGGAGCAAATACACCAAAGAGGAGTAGAAGGCAGGAAATCATCAAACTCAGGGCTGAAATCAATCAAGTAGAAACAAATAAAACCATACAAAGAATCAACAAAACAAGGAGTTGGTTCTTTGAGAAAATCAACAAGATAGATAAGCCCTGAGCCAGAATAACCAGAGGGCACAGAGACAATATACAAATTAATAAAATCAAAAACGAAAAGGGAGACATAACAACAGAAACTGAGGAAATTCAAAAAATTATCAGATTCTACTACAAAAACCTGTTTTCAACACAATTAGAAAATCTGGAGGAAATGGACAATTTCCTTGACAGATACCAAATACCAAAATTAAATCAGAATCAAATAGACCATCTAAACCGTCCTATAACCCCTGAAGAAATAGAAGTCATCATTGGAAGTCTTCCAACCAAAATAAGCACAGGTCCAGATGGTTTTAGTGCAGAATTCTATCAGACCTTCAAAGAAGACCTAACACCAATACTCTTCAAACTGTTCCACAACTAGAAACAGAAGGAACACTACCCAACTCATTCTATGAAGCCACAATTATGCTAATACCAAAAGCACATAAAGATCCGACAAAGAAAGAGAATCTCAGGCCAATCTCTCTTATGAATGTCGATGCAAAAATACCCAATAAAATTCTTGCCAGCCGAATCCAAGAACACATCAAAACGATCAAATAAAACCATTCACCACGATCAAGTAGGCTTCATCCCAGGGATACAGGGACGGTTCAATATAAGGAAATCCATCAATGTAATCCACTATATAAACAATCTCAAGGAAAAAAACCACATAGTCATCTCATTAAATGCTGAGAAAGCATTTGACAAAATTCAGCATCCTTTCATGCTAAAGGTCTTGGAAAGATCAGAAATTCGAAGCCCATATCTAAACATAGTAAAAGCAATTTACAGCAAACCGGTAGCCAACATCAATCTGAATGGAGAGAAACTTGAAGCAATCCCACTGAAATCAGGAACTAGACAAGGCTGCCCTCTCTCTCCACATCTTTTCAAAATAGTACTTAAAGTTCTAGCTAGAGCAATTAGACAACAAAAGGAGGTCAAAGGATTACAAATTGGAAAGGAAGAAGTCAAAATATCACTATTTGCAGACGATATGATAGTATACTTAAGCGACCCAAAGAACTCCACCAGAGAACTCCTACAGCTGATAAACACCTTCAGCAAAGTGGCCGGATATAAAATCAACTCAAGCAAGTCAGTAGCCTTCCTATACTCAAAGGATAAGCAGGCTGAGAAAGAAGTAAGAGAAGTAATACCCTTCATGATAGCCACAAACCATATAAAGTATCTTGGTGTGACTCTAACCAAACTAGTGAAAGATCTGTATGACAAGAACTTCAAGTCTCTGAAGAAAGAAATTGAAGAAGACCTCAGAAGATGGAAAAATCTGCCATGCTCATGGATTGGCAGGATTAATATAGTAAAAATGAGCATCTTGCCAAAAGCAATATACAGATTCAATGCAATCCCCATCAAAATCCCAACTCAATTCTTCATAGAGTTAGAAAGAGCAATTCAAAAATTCATCTGGAATAACAGAAAACCCAGGGTAGCTAAAACTATTCTCAAGAGTAAAAAAACTTCTGGGGGAATCAGTATCCTGGACCTCAAACTGTACTACAGAGCAATAGTGTTAAAAACCGCATGGTATTGGTACAGTAACAGACATGTAGATCAATGGAACAGAATTGAAGACCCAGAAGTGAATCCACACTCCTATGGTCACTTGATCTTTGACAAAGGAGCTAAAACCATCCTGTGGAAAAAAGATAGCCTTTTCAACTTAGAAAATAAAATAAAATTTAAAAAAAAGAAAGGAAGAAAGAATGAAAGGAAGGAAGAAATTTACTTTAATCATCATATCCCATCAACCCACTTGATTTCTGACAATGATATTTGTTGCAGTTAAAGCCATAAACCTTACAGGATTTAGTCTTTACTAAGAAGCCCTTAGTGTACTGCCATATTCCTTAACTTCAGGCTTTTTCTCTCTTAACCTTCTGCAAAGGCTCTTTCATAGATTCATGGCCAATCTCCTCTTCATACTAGATCATGTTCTAGTAGATGTGACTTTCTTGTAAGAAGGATCAAAGCATCTACATGACAGGTTTAAAAAAGATTCCTCGGGAGAACCCTTCCATCTGCTTGGCTCTGTGTTTTAGATTCTGCCATAGATACCATCTTCTACCATATCCTTTCACCATTTAAAGAGTAAAAGAAAAAATCTGAAATTTGCAATTACTTCTAGCTTTTCAGTGGTCTGATCCAAAGAAATCAGAAAATACTGGCCCCAGGAAGAAAAGAGTTATAAAGTTTCTTTTCCATGATTATTTCAAATTATTCAACCGTACAAAAAAACTTAATTTTTTTCCAGAGTCCATATTTTAGAACCCTGATCTATACATCTAAATTCTAAAGCATGACAAGTGTTTAATTGGGTATTTTATTTTGTTACTTATTTTGTTAACCCAAAAAGGCAAAACCATTTTCATATACACGGATAGAAAAATCCATGAAGTATATAGTTTAGGTCAGCTAATCCTAACTAAACATAACAAGAATCAATGTTTTCTCACTTCACTCTGTCATAAGTTACAAAGAATATAAACACATTTCTTCCCACTAATATAGAAAAATCTGAGCTATAACATCACCTTCAAGAAAAAGATACAATATCAAGTAAATGGCAATATTATGGTTTAGATATGGAGTAGTTCATGTATGGAAGCATTAGTTCTTTATCCAAGTCATATTCAGAATTTTGGGTTTTCAGAAGATATTGAATGAAAAGTCTTTGACATCATCTATAGAAGAATTCCTAACTTGATCCAATTATTGGACAGTGACAGAGACATTAGGAAGTGGTAATTGATTGGAAAAGTAGGCCAATGAATCCATCCCCCTACCACCACCAGGTTGGAGCACTTACATCTATATGAGTACATCTACCACCACTTTAATACATCTGTTCCTCCCAACTCCTATACCTGCCAATGTATTATTTGCTTATAATGGCAAGAACAAAATCCTAAGATCTAAATAATAAATGGTTTTTTGACTTTCTATACTTAAAATTCAGAACAGATATCCATATACAATGTAGGTCTAACTGTATACACACACACACACACACACAAGGAGTGGAAATTTTGAGCAGTTATTAAATGAGGAAGACAGGTGAGTGGATCAGAGAGGCAGGAAAGTGAGAAAAACTTGTTGTCTCTTTGTCCAAGCTAAAACATAGGTAGAAGGCAGACAGGAGACAGGCTATTGAAAAATCAATGAAGAATCCTAGAAATGACCCTGAAAGGAGGAAAGAACTAATTGCTCAAACTAGATCTAGCTAAAGAATGAATCTGGAGGGAACTGTCATAAGTCCACCAGCAGAAAAGGGAAAGACTGATTTTGACAAAAAGAATCAGAATTAGAAAGAGCAGAATCACTTCTGGTTTCTGTCTGCAGCTGGAGATGATCCTCTGCCACAGGGCTCCATACTCAGGTGGCACAGGGAGAGAGCAAGCCTCCCAGGAGGGCAGACAGACCTGTGACTAAAGGTAGGACCACCACTGCTGCTCAGAGGAACCCGCCTGGAACCTTCAGGACACAGGAACCTAGGGGTTGCTTGGAACAGGAGGCTTCCAATTTCCTTCTGTGCCCAGAGCTACATAAACAAATACTGCCAAGAGAGAGATGGTCTCGAAGGAGTGCCTACACACCAGCGAGCACAGAGCTGACTCTGTACCATAGCTCTCCATTCCTAAATTCCTTGCCAAGAGAACTGGTCTCCCAGGAGTACTGACACACAGGATGGCAGGACAGACAAGCCACAGTCAAAGACAGCAAGACCAGCTAACACCAGAGATAGCCAGATGTCAAAAGGCAAGTGCAAGAATATAAGAAACAGAAGAAAAGGCTACTTTGCATCATCAGCACCTAGTTCTCCCACCACAGGGAGCCCTGGCTACCCAAACACACTAGAAAAGATGGAAGATCTTAAAGAGGAAACACAAAAATCCCTTAAAGAATTACAGGAAAACACAAAGAGTTGAAGGAAATGAACAAAACCATCCAGGATCTAAAAATGGAAATAAAAACAATAAAGAAATCACAAAGGGAAACAACACTGTAGATAGAAAACCTAGGAAAGAGATCAGGAGTCAAAGATGCAAGCATCACCAACAGATAAAAGAGATAGAAGAGAGAACAAGTGCAGAAGATACCATAGAAAACATTGAAAGAACAGTCAAAGAAAATGCAAAATGCAAAAGGCTCCTAACCCAAAACATCCAGGAAATCCAGGAAACAATGTGAAGACCAAACCTAAGGATAAGAGGTATAGAAGAAAGTAAGGATTCCCAACTTAAAGGGTCAGTAAATATCTTCAACAAAATTATAGAAGAAAACTTCCCTAACCTAAATAAAGAGATGCACATAAATATATAAGAAGCCTACAGAACTCCATATAGATTGAACCAGAAAAGAAATTGCTGCTGTCACATAATAATATAAACACGAAATGCACAAAACAAAGAAAGAATATTAAAAGCAGTAAGGGAAAAAGGTCAAGTAACATATAAAGGCAAACCTTTATACTACTTTACACTAGACTTCTCACCGGAGACTATGAAAGCTAGAAGATCCTGGGAGGATTTAACACAGACCCTAAGAGAACACAAATGCCAGTCCAGACTACTATACCCAGCAGAAATCTCAATTACCATAGATGGAGAAACCAAAATATTCCATGACAAACCCAAATTTACAAAAAAATCTTTCAGCAAATCCAGCCCTACAAAGGATAATAGATGGAAAATGCCAACATAAGGAGGGAAACTACACCTTACAAAAAGCAAGAAAATAATCTTTCAACAAACCCAACAGAAGATAACCACACAAACATAAAAATAACATCAAAAATAATAGGAAGCAACAATCAATATTCCTTAATATCTCTTAACACAAATGGACTCAATTCCCTAAAAAAAGACATAGACTAAGAGACCGGATACATAAACAGGACCCAGCATTTTGCTGAATACAGGAAACTCACCTCAGGCACAAAGACAGACACTACCTCAGAGTAAAAGGCTGGAAAACAATTGTCCAAGCAAACAGTCCAAAAAACAAGCTGGTGTAGCCATCCTAATATCGAATAAAATCGACTTTCAACCTAAAGTAATCAAAAAAGATAAGGAAGGACACTTCATACTCATCAAAGGAAAAATCTTCCAAGATGAACTCTCAATTCTGAACATAATATGCTCCAAATATAAGGGCACGCACATTCATAAAAGAAACTTTACTAAAACTCAAAGCACACATTGCACCCCACACAATAATAGTGGGAGACTTCAACACCCCACTCTCATCAATAGATGGATCGGGGAAACACAAACTAAACAGAGAAAAACTGAAACCAACAGAGGTTATGAACCAAATGTATTTAATAGATATCTAAAGAACATTTTATCCTAAAACAAAAGAATATACCTTCTTCTCAGCACCTCATGGTACCTTCTCCCAAATTGACCATATACCCGGTCACAAAACAGACCTCAGCAGATATAAGAAGATTGAAATAATTCCATGCACCCTATCAGGACCATGGACTAAGGCTGGTATTCAATAGCAACAAAAACAACAGAAAGCCCACATACATATGGAAGCTGAACAACGCTCTACTCAATGATAACTTGGTCAAGGAAGAAATAAAGAAATTGAAGACTTTTAGAATTTAATGAAAAATGAAGTCACAATATACCCAAACTTATGTGACACAATGAAAGCAGTGCTAAGAGGAAAACTCATAGCTCTGAGTGCCTCCAAAAGGAAACTGGAAAGAGCATACACTAACAGCTTAGTAGCAGAGCTGAAGGCTCTAGAACAAAAAGAAGCCAATACACCCAAGAGGAGTAGACAACAGGAAATAATCAAAGTCAGGGCTGAAATCAACCAAGTAGAAGCCAAAAGAACTATACAAAGAATAAACCAAACCAGGAGCTGGTTCTTTGAAAAAACCAAAAAGATAGATAAACCGTTAGTCCAACTAACCAGAGGGCACAGAGAAAATATCCAAATTAACAAAATCAGAAATTAAAGGGAAGCATAATAACAGATACTGAGGAAACCTAAAAAAAAAATCATCAGATACTACTACAAAAGCCTATATTCCACAAAAGTGGAAAATCTAGATGAAATGGACAATTTTCTAGACAGATACCAGGTACCAAATTTAAATAAGGATCAGGTAAATAATCTAAACAATCCCATAACCCCTAAAGAAATAGAAGCAGTCTTTAATAGCCTCCTAACCAAAAAAAAAAGCCCAGGACCAGATGGATTCAATGCAGAGTTCTATCAGACCTTCAAAGAAGACCTAATACAATACTCTTCAAACGTTTCCACAAAATAAAAACAGATGGAACACTACCCAATCTGCTTTACGGAGGCACAATTACTCTGATACCTAAACTACACAAAGACCCAACAAAGAAAGAAAACGTTAGACCAATTTCCCCTACAAATATCAATGCAAAAATACTCAATAAAATTCTTGCCAGCTGAATCCAAAAACACATCCGAGAAGATGGGAATACCCAAGATATAATTTATAGACCAAACAAAGCTCAAGAAGAAGGAAGAACAATTTATGGATACTCTGGTCCTTCTTAAAAAGGGGAACAAAACACCACAGGAGGAGATGCAGAGACAACGTGTGGATCAGAGACTAAAGGAAAGACCATCCAATGACTGCCCCACCTGGGGATCCATCCCATATTAAGTTACCAAACCCAGACACTTTTGTGGAAGCCAACAAATGCTTGCTGACAGGAGCCTGATATAGCTATCTCCTGAGAGACTCTGCCAGTGCCTGAAAAATACAGAGGGGGATTCTCTTAGCCAACCATTGAACTGAGCACAGGTTTCCCAATGGAGGAGCTAGAGAAAGGACCCACAGAGCTGAAGGGGTTTATAGCCCCATAGGAAGAACAAGAATATGAATCAACCAATACTCCCAGAGCTTCCAGGGACTAAACCACCAACCAAAGAGTACACATGGAGAGACCCACGGCTCCAGCTATATATGTAGTAGAGGATGACCTTGTTGGGTGTCAAAGGGAGGAGAGGCCCTTGCTCATGAAAGGCTTAATGCTCCAGTATAGAGGAATACCAGGACAGGGAAGTGGGAGTGGGTGGGTTGGTGAGCACCGGGAGGGGGGATGTTTTAGGGAGATTTAAGAGGGGAAATCAGGAAAGGGGATAACATTTGAAATGTAAATAAAGAAATTATCTAATAAAATAAAGAAAAAATAATAAGATACACTGGGGAAAAGAGAAGAGAAGAGAAAAAAGAAAAGAAAAGAAAAGAAAAGAAAAGAAAAGAAAAGAAAAGAGAGCACAATCCCAGCTCCCACGGGCCAATCAATCCTTCCTTAGACAGACCACTGGGATCTATAAGTGCATCTGCCTTCATTTTACCTAATCTCATTTGTTGCTTCTTTCTTTAAATTTTATTGAAGTTGTTTAGACAGCACAGGAGTCAAGAACATCTCCTAAAATGAATAATAGAGCCTTTTAGTGAACAGTGCCAAAAGCTAGTGGGGAACAGAAAAGGCCAGTCCAGAACTTAATTAAACTGAACTCTGTGAGCACTGAAAGTCCAGACTAAACAAATACTCTCTATTTCATGACAATTATGATTTCATCTAAACCACTCTCATGTTTGCCATTACATTCACAGTCTTTTTATTTATTTGAGATAAAATAATTTCATGTAGTACTTATGTGTGAGTACCATATATATATATATATATATATATGTATATGCAGCATACATATATATACTGATATATATGCATATATATATAATATATATATCATATCAACACCTCATTCACTGTTCTTTATTCCTTCTGAAATTCATGAAATCTTCATATGTGTATATACATATATGTGTGCATGTGATAAGTTATTAAAAAGTTCAAGAAACTAGTTTGGGGACTTATTCTAGCCAGATTCCTCCAAGTCTTGTGTCTGGAGTGTGCAGTGTCTACCAATTAAGAATGTGTAAGTTTGAACTACCTTGAGACTTCATCAAACCCCAATTAGAATGTCTAAAACCAACAAAACAACTATTTTAGCATGGGCACATGGAGAGTGGAACTCTCATTCCTTGTGGTGGGATCCTAAGAGACATTAAGTTGTGCCTTGCTGAAGAAAGCACACAGTTATGGATCTGTAACTGGAAATCACCCAAAGAATTGTCCTCATGAGTACAGATCTCCTTATGCTGACATAAAGCTAACGAAAGTCAGTTAGCTCTATTACCTCATTAAAAGTCTCCACAAGTCACATTTATAGTCTATCATATATCCAGTATGATACTACAAAATGCCATTTAGAAAGACAAGCCCTGACTCCCTTATATTATAGCATAGCATTCCAGAAATTTGGGAGATTAATTTTTATTTTTGATGTAATGAATGCAAGCAAATCTCTGAAAGCCACTTGGCCAATATTTGACTCTTCCAAGAGTGGGAAAGCCAGCACAAAGCCTGATTCTTGAACTGCTGATAGAGCCAAAGCTGTAAGGATTTCAGCATGGCAGCAGTTACCTGACTTAAGAGAAAACTACAGAAGGGAGTAAATTCTTAGCTCTGAATCTATTTAAGAAAAAGTGGAAACCTTCTGATTTTTTTTGATTATTCATTAATTTTTCATAATAGAGCCATGTGTGGGAATGAACTGACAAACTCATCCAGAAAACTATGAGGTGCATTTTTCTCTTCTGCAAATTAGTAAAGCAGAGTTCTGCATGTGATCTGCTTAATGGGGCCGTGTACCCGCTGATCTTCATTGCTGTTTGAGGAGGCGCGGGTGTTTTGTCATTCTCAGGAGCAATGATGGGACCAGTTGGAGCTCCTTTATGGATATCATAGTATCTGATCCAATAGATATCAGGAAGAATTCATACTGTGCTGAAGCCCCACAACTACTCATGTACCACGAATACTTGTATTGCAGTGTAAAACTCACAATGAAATCTAAATGATACACGAAAACAAGAATTTAGTTGTCTTTTTGGGGGAAAACATTCCCAACTTAGGTTGCCTGGAACTCTCTAAGGAAGACATTTTAACAGCTCATAAAGTCTCATCTAAGTCAGAGACTTCCTGTCTTAATAGTTTTCTGTGGAACCAAAATAAATTTCATCTAAATTAGTTCATGTACTTGACAGATAAGAGCCTCTATGGTGAATTATACTGGCTTATTGTGTACTTGTAACTTAACCTGAGAGTATACTCTCTCACTAAGCCCATTTATGGAGTACAAAGAAACAACCCAATTCTAGGAGCTCAGAAGAACATGAAGTGTCAACCTGAGAGGAAGAATTTGAGTTTAGGAAAGCCAAGTATTGTAGTGAATAGTTGACACTTACACCTTGTTTATATTTAGGTACCTAATGCAGACACCAGATCTGCTGCTGATAATTAAGTTCTCAAATTGAAAAACCAACACAAACTGACAAAAGTCCACCTTCAGGATCAATTTAAGGACTTCCTTTAATGGAACTCATGCTTCAGTATCCTAATAATGACTAAGTCCCAACCTCACCATGGTAACCTCAGGCACAAGGCAGAACAAGATAACAATAAATCCCACCAAGAACTAAGAGGACATCTCTCATTTGTTTTACAAATTCTCCATTAACTACCCCCAAATTCCACATGGCTATGAAACAAAGATGTAAGAAAATAATTGTAAGAATAAAATATTTCTTTATTACTACCTATGCAAGTGAGATTTGAGAACTAAATTCAAGTTAATTTTAAAAAGAATAAATTATATTTCTGCATTTTTTTCTCAACCATTCTGAGGAATTTTTTTACTTGACTCCCATTGAGATCTCATTCAAGACTAATAGAAATCTTCTCACCAATTTCTGTGTCATTATCTACTCACTAATCAAAATTCAAAGAATTAAGTCTATCAATTCTTCAAAATGTAGCCCAAATCATGTTGGAAAACATAAAGCAGACAGATGAATACTGTTAACAAGTACTTTAACCGTAAGACAAACAACACTAAGAACAATTTAAATAAGAATTTCTAAAGCACATGATAGAGGATTGTTTTCAAGTCTTATTTCTCAAGCTCCAATCTTCTAAGAGAGAATATTCTCTTACTAAAAGAGGAGGAGGAGGAGAAGGAGAAGGAGGAGGAGGAACAGGGGAACAAAGAAGAGAGGGAGAGGGTACTTGGCAGTGAGGAAAAAGGTATGGGGACACTGCTATATACTAAATATGAATATAAACTCGGACGAGTACATTTTATGATAATATTTCAACATAAAAAGACAGGAACTCCTTGATGACTGAGAATGTTGAACATTTCTTTAGGTGCTTCTCAGCCATTTGTGTTTCCTCAGTTGAGAATTCTGTTTAGCTTTATTCCCATTTTTCGATCGGATTATTTGGTTCTCTGGAGTTTAACTTCTTGAGTTCTTTGTATACATTGACTATTAGCCCTCTATCGGATGTAGGATTGGAAAAATCTTTTCCCAATCTGTTGGTTGCCATTTTGTCCTATTGACAGTCTTCTTTTCCTTTCAGAATCTTTGCATTTTATAAGGCTCCATTTATTGATTCTTTATCTTAGAGCATAAGGCATTGGTGTTCTGTTCATGAAATTTCCCCCTGTGCCCATGTGTCTGAGACTCTTCCCTACTTTCTTTTCTATTAGATTCTGTGTATCTGGTTTTATGTAGAGGCCCTTGATCCACTTGGACTTGAACTTTGTACAGGGAGATAAGAATGGATCAATTTGCATTCTTCTACATGTTGACCTCCAGTTGAAACAGCACCATTTGTTGAAAATGCTGTGTTCTTTCCGTTAGATGATTTTAGCTTCTTTGTCAAATATCAAGTGACCATAGGTGTGTGGTTTCATTTCTGGGTCTTCCATTGATTTTTCATTTTTATTCCATTATTTTCAATTTTATTTCATTGATCTGCCTGTCTATATCTGTACCAATACCATGCAGTTTTTATCAATATTGCTGTGTAGTACAACTTGAGGTCAGGGATGGTAATTCCCCCAGATGTTCTTTTATTGTTGAGAATAAGTTTTGCTATCCTGGTTTTTTTGTTATTCCAAATGAATTTGAGAATTGATCTAACACTATGAAGAACTGAGTTGGAAATTTGATGGTAATTGCATTGAAACTGTAGATTGCTTTTTTGCAAAATGAGATTCCACTTCATACCAGTCAGAATGGCTGAGATCAAAAAATTCAGGTAACAGCAGATGCTGGCGAGGATGTGGAGAAAGAGGAACACTCTTTCATTGCTGGAGGTGTTGAAATCTGATACAATAACTCTGGAAATTAGTCTGGTGGTTCCTCAAAAAACTGAACGTAGTACTACCTGAGGACCTAGCTCTAAAACACCTCGGCATATGTTGAGATGCTCCAACACATAATAAGGACATATGCTCCACTGTGTTCATAACAGCCATATTTATGATAGCCAGAATCTAGAAACACCCAGATGTCCCTCAACAGAGGAATAGATACAGAAAATATGGTACACTTAAACAATGAAATACTACTTAGCTATTAAAAACAATGACTTCAAGAAATCTGCAGGAAAATAGATGGATCTAGAAAATATCATCCTGAGTGAGGTAACAGTCACAAAACAGCACACATGGTATGTACTCACTGATAAGTGGATATTAGGTAAAGAGCATGGAATACCCACAATACAACTCACGGACCACATGAAGCTCAAGAGGAAGGAAGACCAAGGAGTGTATGCTTCAGTTGTACTTAGAAGGGGGAACAAAATAATCAAGGAAAGTAGAAGGTAGGAGGAACTTGAGAGGAAGAGAGCATGGGGAGGGGAAATGAGGGACAGAATCGGGTATGGGAGGAGATGGAGGAGATGTACAGAGAGAGGGTCAGGAAATTGAACAGAGGTGTGTAGCAATGGGGAATGGATAACTAGGGGTAGCAACCAGAAAGTCCCAGAAGTCAGAAAAGCAATAGCCTCTCAGGACCCCAAGGGGATGACATTAGCTGAAATGTCCCACAAAGAAGAAGGAGAACCTCTCAAGACCATATACAGAGGTTAGGCATGCCCCCACTCCCCATTGAAGGATGGGGCCACCCATCCATCTCCAAAATTTTAACCCGGAATTGCCCCTGTCTAAAGGAAATACAAGGACAGAGTGGAACAGAGACTGAAGGAAAGGCTATACACAGACTGCCTTACGTGGTGATCCATCCCACATGCCAACACCAAACCTAGACGCTATTGCTGATGCCAACAAGTGCTTTGCTGACAGAAGCCTGATACAGCTGTCTCCTGAGAGTCTCTGCCAGATCCTGACCAATACAGATGCTGCAGATCCTCACTGCCAACCATTGGACTGAGCACAGGAACTCCAATAGAAGAGTTAGGGGAAGGACTGAAGGAGCTAAAGGGGCCTTATCTGGCATCAATGGAAAATGGTTCTGTGAAGGCTTGATGCCCCAGTGTAGAGGAATGCTATGGCAGTGGGGCAGTAGTGGGTGAGTTTGGGAGGGGGAGCATTCTCATTGAAGCAGGGTAAGGTGGGATGAAATAGGGGGATTGCAGAGGGGAAAGTGGGAAATGGGATAACATTTGAAATGTAAACAAATAAAATATCTAACTTTAAAAAAACTATAAAAAGCTGTGGTCTTAAACCTTGAAAACACAAACAATGAACTCAGGGGAATGATCTAGAGATAGGAACATATTCCACAGGCAAACAATTTTGAAAGGCAACTGAATCTTGGAAGTGTCTGTTTCTCAGGTGGTATAGCAGCAATTCTTGTTCAAGACCAGTCTGTTAGAATATCATCCTTAGGACCCCATGAATCAGACTGTCACAGCAATTGGACTTCAAAGCTTGCTGAATTACCTGAAGATCATAGATCTAGCTTCTTCTGTCACAGTAATATATATCAGTTTCCTGAATGTCCATCCCAATGAAAATGAAACCTGTTGACATTTAACTAAAGCTCAAAGTTGATTCAGGAAATTTTGGCAACAAGACGTACAGAAGTGTTTATCCAAAGAAAAGAGGGAGGTGTGTCTGGGGAGCCAGGGGCTATGTCCAGTCAAATATGCCAGATGGAAAGAAAGTGAACAGTACAAAGCCATGGATGCTCTGTCTCTCCTTGCCATGTTGCCCAACAGCTTACTGCACAGCAAGGCAAACCTGGAACCATGAAAAGTCATGGAGCCCCTTTATCTGTTATCAATATTGTTCCTGGAAAAACACACTCATACACACAACACAGGCTGGGACAAGCAAGAATGGAGCCATCTTGGGCCAGGCTGGCAGTGCTACCTGAAATGTTGAGCTCCCTTTTCTTTGAAAGTACAAGGTGAGGCATGGCATGCTATACAGGGTTATGGAGAAATGACACTCTAACAACAGAAGATGTTGATGACATACTTCTAGTCTGGAAGTTATAAGCTATTTCTGGAGCTCTAGGGGGTTCTAACTTCATCTAACTTCTCTAAAGAAGCAGGTGCCTGCCATTCCACAGAATGCCTTCTGCAGAATTCCACCTGCACATCTCACACCTGCAGCAGTCAACCCCTGCTCACAGGCTTCCTGGAACTATTCTATGTAGAGTGCATTCTTGGCAAATTTAACTCAGCTGTGAAGCCATCTTATCACTTTATTTTAATGTGATTCTGATTAATATCCATGCATCACACATGAAAATAGGATGTTTATGTTGGTAGTTATTCTCTTCCAAATGTTCACTGCCCATACTGTTTAATATTCCTATCTTCCTCGGCAGCTGATCCTGTCCTTGGTGTACTATATAGGTGAAGAATATTGTAAAACAGTAGAAAACCTATAATCATGCTTACCTAGTATTAAGAGACAAAAAAAAACGGATGTCTATAAAATAGCAACAGCAAGCCCCCTTGACCGAGAGACTACCTGTGATGAAAGGGGCACTCAAGCTTTGAAAATGACAATGGTTCCAAGTATGTATAAATAAAATAGACGAGCCATGTGAAAGCAGCTTTTCTCCATGGAAACTTGTTCATAATTAAGACAAAGATGCTGACACTGAAAAGCTTGAGGATCAGCTTAACAAATTTATTTGTGCTTTTGGCTGATCATTGTTAAAGCCCAGCTTAGTAAAATCTTCCAGAAGGAAGAAAAATGAATATCTCTTCAGAGCTGGTGGGTCTGGTAGACCAGACTCAGGCCAAGGTAAGATGAAACAAAGCAAAGGACTTTTGGAAAACAAAATATGTGTAAACAAAATGTTTTCCAATCTTATGAAAATTTAAGTAGGCAGCTTAGGGACAGTTTCTGTAATTCATGAATCAGGTACATCTCTGTATGGTTATCTACTTCACTAAAGAAAATTATTGGGAATATTGAGATGTAATTACTTTTCTTCGAAAGATGCTGATGCTAAGTAGTATCATTTTAAACTAATGGAATGAACCATGGTTAATTCGTCAACCTGATAGCATTTATAATCAGGTTGCACAAAAAATTTTAGATGTCTATGGGGGACTGTCTAGATTAGGTTAACATGAAATGGGAAGACATGCTGTAACTGCTATAAATATTAAGAAAAAAAGAATAGTTAAGAACCATGTTTCAATACTCTCCCTTAAAGACTTAGATGAAATATGACCAGCTGCCTCTAGCTCCCACAATCATGTCTCTCCTACCATGATGGACCATTTATTGGAACTATGAGTAAAAAAATTCCTTCTTTCCCACCTACTTTCCTTAAACTGCTTTTGTCAGAGTACTTTATTATAGTTTACTATTTAGTGGTCCTTATAGCAGTATGTTTAGTTGTGTCTAAATTAGTTAATAGTTAGTATGCTTATTAGTGTGCTCATGAGTTGTTGGCCAGAATAGGCCAAATATACCCTTGGTTGCCTCCCATAGGAAGAAGATAAGTCCCTATTATTGAAGACACCACACATTTAGGATATGTAACCAAGATGGCTCACTTTCTGATCTGAAAATCTCTAATCTAATCTGGATCAAATCTGAAAGCCTCAATCTTATAGTTTAGCTTCCATATTGCTGTAATTATTATGCAAGTTTCCAAGGGAGCAAATCAGTTGACATTCCTATCCAGCTGTAATGACTCAAAAATGCAAGAGTGACAAGAATAGCAAGATATTCTTCACGATATGATAGTGGCATTCATATCCTGGTGGTAACCAAGGGTTTAAGTCCAATTAGACTTAAGTCCTGCTCAACAAGAAGGAAATGAAATTATACCTAGTACTAGAAATATACCCAACTATCCAGTGCTAGAGAAGTTATGGATCTTAGAAAAGAACCTCCTACTGATAGTTTACTAGATCATCATAATTTCTAACTACATTATAAATTTTATCTTTATATTCACAAATATGTAGAGCTACTACCCCCTCATTGGAAAAAAAAGAAGAATATAACCAGCTGAGACCATTGAAGAAAACCATCACAACTGAACATAACACAAAGATCAATGAATTGTGGGAAAACCAAACCCATTGGATGTAACTATGTCACAACTACTGAACCTAAGTTCAGGGAACATCTTAGAAGAAGGAGCAGAAAAAATTTTAAAAGCCAGAAAACCAGAAAGTCTGATTTGAGATTGTGCCTCCTGGAATTGGCCACCTAAATGAAGCCCAAAGAATGACAATATCAATAAACACACTAATAAAGAATATGGAAAAATTCTGACAGAGTCCTGCCCCTTGAAAAAGAACTACATGCAATGACTGATGGCTGAGAAAGGAAGAATTTAACTATTCTAGGACTGAACCTCCTAATTTGTTATCTAATACCAAGTGGTCAGTCCTGAAATCATAGGCACATCACAACAAAAAATAGACTCAGAAGATGGCATCTATATATTTGTGTACCAATAATTAAAACATTAATAATCAAAGAGATTTAAAAGAAACCAATCAAAGAGAAAAGAAGACAATCAATTTGAGGAGTAGGGAACATGGGAGGAGAGTGGGAAGAGAGACATGGAAGAGGCTAGTAAAGGAAAGAGAAAGCGGTTAGTAATGTATGCCATTACATTAAATTTAAATATATCAAGTAAAAGAGAAAACAGAAAACATAAATAGATAAAGAAATTTAAGTGTTTATTTAATAAAAAATTTCATGAAAAATAATAATTCCAAACACATAGAGGTTTTTTGTTCCACTCAGCATTGGACAGGGAGCTGTTACAGAGAAAATATGGAATGACCCCATGCCTCCTCAGAGCTAAGCATCTTCCTGGATTGGCCAAATTATCTCATTGGAGTGTAGTCTGATCATATGACTGCCTGTGATTGGCTGAGCTCAGTTGTTCATGATTTGACAAACCCTGGATGTTCAATACAAAAAGTGTACTCTTATGTTTTATTCAAGACTGTCAATTATGTCAAGTTGTGGCTTTTTTCTTTATTTAGAAACTTAAGTTAGAAAGTCTCATGCTAATGGCCTCCTAATTACTGAATATAACAATGATAATCACAGACAGTTTAACAGAGGTAAAATTAAAAGATATCAAAAAGAAGTCACACACACACAAAACACACACACACACACACACAGTGTGAATCATAAGAGAACACGAACAAAAAGGACATATCCCATGTACAGAATTCAGACACTTCAGACAAAGATACTACATATTGAATAAAGCTACCTCTCATAAAAAGAACATTAAAACAAGATTACAAAAATTAAGACACAATAGATACGGACAAACTAAAGACAGATAAGACAGAAGATGCATCCTGATTTCTTGAGAAATTCAACTTTCTAGAATCTCCCTTAAAAATGTGAACAGGAATGTAACTGTAAAACAAAATTCAGAAGAATCTGCCAACGACACACCAAATGAACCAATCCCTCAATGGAATAGAGGATGGGAAGGGCAATGTGCTCTACCTCCATCAACTGAAGGATCACAGCAAGATAGTCCATGTCAGACTCCAGCAAAGGAAGGAATGAGTCCCCAGATAAAGCAAAGGTCAAATAAATTTAACAAATTTAATAAAAATGAGATAAAGGATTCATAGCTGGAAATTCCTTCTTAATTATTTTTTCTTATACTTTTTCAGCCCAGCCATTGTAGGCTCACACAGGAAATCTCCCCAATGGCACTTAGTTTACTTAATTCTTGAAGGCAAGGCTTTTAAAATCCTTGTGGTGGTGGAGTGAGGTAATACCTCATCAGGAGCTTAACTATGGGAGTAGCTGCTTAGGGAATGGGGTGCAAAGACTCATGAACCATATTTGTAATAGATATCAAATGGAGAAAATATAAACGAGTTCAGAAAAATGTGGATGGTAATTTATCAGAAACATTTTTATTTATTTTCTTGATCTCTGCTTTAGAGTCAAAGACTGAGATGTACTAGATCCTACCCATCTCCTATAAGTGGCCATAGGCTCACAATTTAAGTCCCTTATTCTGGGAACTCTTAGGCAATAGAATCTAAAATAAAAATTCACTAAACTCATGGGGTAGGAGAGACAAATTCCTGCCATCAAACCTTTGTAGTTGTTTGGTTTGGATTTGGGTTTAGATTGATTTGGGGTTTAATTTTTAGATTGTGTGGCTTTTATTGGTCTAGGGTATGTAGAGTGATCCAGGCTGGTCTAGAACTCATAGTGCTTAGTATTTGCCTCCCAACTACTGATATTAAAGGTGTTTGCTATCACATCTAACACTTATCATCAAATCTTTTTTGAGTGATGATAACTCAACTTGATATACCATCTTGTTCAATGGTATGTCAATGAAAGATGGGCTTAAATTTTACTAAATAAAAAAATATATACTCTATAGAACCATGAGGAAAGAAAGACTTCCAGGGAACAATAAAGAGGCAACGTCTAGGAGAGTCCATGTGTAGTCCTGATTAATGCTGAAGTAAACCAGGTCTTAAGAGATTCATGGTCCTCCCGGTCTGGGCCAGTACCCTGAGCAGACCTTGGGCAAAAACACTGAAGCCAGTCCCAAAACACCCAGAGGAGGCTCCACTGTCAGGTGTTCTTTTGTGATTGGATTACCTTACTCAGGATGATATTTGCAAGTTCAATGCATTTGCCTGAGAATTTCATGAAACTGTTGTTTTTCTTTTCTTTTCTTTTTTTTTTTTGTATTTTCTTCTCAAGATCATTTTCTTTTTTTTTTTGTATATTTTTTTATTTACATTCCAAATGATTTCCCTTTCCCATTTCCTCCCTCACTGAAAGTCCCATAAGACCCTTCCCTCCCTCTGTTCCCCATTCAACCCCCTCTCGCTTCTCTGTCCTGGTATTCCCCTACATCTAGTCTTTCCAGGACCAGGGGTCTCCCCTTCCATGTTCTTGGAAATATATTGATATGTAAATTGTGTCTTGGATATTCCGAGATTCTTGGTTAATATCCCTTAATCAGTGACTGCATACCATGTGTGTTCTTTTGAGATTAAGTTACCTTACTAAGGATGATATTTTCCAGTTCTGACCATTTGCCTAGGAATTTCGTGAGTTCATTGTTTTTAATTGCAGAGTAGTATTCCATTGTGTAAATATACCATATCTTCTGAATCCATTCCTCCATTGAGGGACACCTGGGTTCTTTCCAGCTTCTGGCTATTATAAATAAAGCTGCTATGAACATAGTGGAGCATGTGCCCTTAATGCATGCAGGGAAAGGCTCTGGGTATATGCCCAGATGTAGTATAACAGGATCCTCTGGGAGTGTCATGCCCAGTTTTCTGAGGAACCTCCAGACTGCTTTCCAGAGTGGTTGTACCAGCTTGCAATCCCACCATCAGTGGAGGAGTGTTCCTCTTTCTCCACATCCTCGCCAACAACTGCTGTCTCCTGTGTTTTTGATCTTAGCCATTCTGACTGGTGTGAGGTGGAATCTCAGGGTTGTTTTGATTTGCATTTCCCTAATGACTAAGGATGTTGAAGATTTCTTTAGGTGCTTCTCAGTCATTCGATATTCTTCAGGTGAGAATTCTTTGTTTAGCTCTGTACCCCATTTTTTAATAGGGATATTTGGCTCTCTGAAGTCTAACTTCTTTGATCAAGGAGGAAATAAAAAAAGAAATCAAAGGCTTTTTAAAATTTAATGAAAATGAAGGCACAACATACCCTAATTTATGGGACACAATGAAAGCGGTGCTAAGAGGAAAATTCATAGCCCTGAGTGAAGCTTCCCGTGAATTGCTCACGAGCAGGTTCTACGTGGAGGAAGAGCTGAAAAATGAAATGACGGGGATCAAGAGAAAAGAACACACAGAGACATTAGTGCATGGCTGTACAAAATCTTTCTTTTTTCTTTGGCGATAAGAGAGACAATATATGTGCTGTGGGCGTGACCCTCCCTCCCAGGGTCGAAGAGTCTTTTCAGCACTTCTCAGCAGGCCCTTGGCGCCAAGGTTCCTCAAGGAAACTGACCCCATAGGGTCTGTTGCTTGCTGGAGGCTGAGGTGTGACAAAAGGCTTGTTCCCAGAGCTCTGTCAGCTCCACCAGGTGGGGGGAGGTGTGGCTGGAATTCTTCAGCTCATAGTACTTAAAGAATGCAGGCAGCTGAGGTTATATGGCACTTTAATGACTCTCTACAACTGAGTGCCCCCAAAAAAGAAATGGGAGAGAACATACACTAGCAGCTTAATGGCACACCTGAAAGTCCTGGAACAAAAAGAAGCAAATACACCCAAGAGGAGTAGAAGGCAGGAAATCATCAAACTCAGGGCTGAAATCAATCAAGTAGAAACAAATAAAACCATACAAAGAATCAACAAAACTAGGAGTTGGTTCTTTGAGAAAATCAACAAGATAGATAAGCCCTTAGCCAGACTAGCCAGAGGGCACAGAGACAGTATCCAAATTAACAAAATCAGAAACGAAAGGGAGAAATAACAACAGAAACTGAGGAATTTCAAAATATCATAAGATCCTACTACAAAAGCCTGTATTCAGCACAACTAGAAAATCTGGAGGAAATGGACAATTTCCTAGACAGATACCAAATACCAAAATTAAATCAGGATCAAATAGACCATCTAAACCATCCTATAACCCCTGAAGAAATAGAAGGGGTCATTGGAAGTCTTCCAATGAAAAAAAGCACAGGTCCAGATGGTTTTAGCGCAGAATTCTGTCAGACCTTCAAAGAAGACCTAACACCAATACTCTTCAAACTATTCCACAAAATAGAAACAGAAGGAACACTACCCAACTCGTTCTATGAAGCCACAATTATGCTAATACCAAAAGCACACAAAGATTCGACAAAGAAAGAGAATCACAGGCCAATCTCTCGTGAATATCGATGCAAAAATACTCAATAAAATTCTTGCCAATCGAATCCAAGAACACATCAAAACGATCATTCACCACAATCAAGTAGGCTTCATCCCAGGGATGCAGGGATGGTTCAATATAAGGAAGTCCATCAATGTAATCCACTACATAAACAATCTCAAAGAAAAAAACCACATGGTCATTTCATTAGATGCTGAGAAAGCATTTGACAAAATTCAGCACCCTTTCATGTTAAAGGTCTTGGATAGCTCGGGAATTCGAGGCCCGTATCTAAACATAGTAAAAGCAATTTACAGCAAACCGGTAGCCAACATCAATCTAAATGGAGAGAAACTTGAAGCAATCCCACTAAAATCAGGGACTAGACAAGGCTGCCCTCTTTCTCCATATCTTTTCAATATAGTACTTGAAGTTCTAGCTAGAAACCGTATTTTTTCATAGCTGAGTAGTAATCCATTGTGTAAAGGTACTACATTTTCTGTATCTATTCTTCAGTTGAGGGATATCTGGCTTGTTTCCAGCTTCCAACTATTATAAACAAGTCTGCTATGAACATAGTGGATCATGAGTCCTTATTACAAGTTGTAGCATCTTCGGGGTATATGCCCAGGTCTGGTATAGCTCAGTCCTTTGGTAGTACTATGTCCAATTTTCTGAGGAACCACCAGACTGATTTCCAGAGGGGTTGTATCAGTTTGTAATCCCACCAGCAATGGAGGAGTGTTCCTCTTTCTCCTCATCCTCTCCAGCACCTGCTGTCACCTGAGTTTTTTTTTTTTTTTTTTTTTTTTTTTTTTTTTTTTTTTAATTTAATTTTATTTTATTTTTTTAATTTACATTCCAAATCACTTCCCCTTTCCCGTTTCCTCCCTCCCCGAAAGTCCCATAAGCCCCCTTCCCTCCCTCTTTTCTCCGTTCAACCCCCTCTCATTACTCTGTCCTGGCGTTCCCCTACATCCAGTCTTTCCAGGACCAGGGGTCTCTCCTTCCATCTTTTTAGAAATCTATTGATATGCTGATTGTGTCTAGGGTATTCTGAGATTCTGGGTCAATATCCCCTTATCAGTGACTTCATACCATGTGTGATCTTTTGTGATTGGGTTACCTCACTAAGGATGATATTTTCAAGTTCTGACCATTTGCCTAGGAATTTCGTGAATTCATTGTTTTTAATTGCAGAGTAGTATTCCATTGTGTAAATATACCACATCTTCTGAATCCATTCCTCCGTTGAGGGACATCTGGGTTCTTTCCAGCTTCTGGCTATTATAAATAAGGCTGCTATGAATATAGTGGAGCATGTGTCCTTATTGCATGCAGGTAAAGTCTCTGGGTATATGCCCAGGAGTGGTATAGCCGGATCCTCCGGAAGTGTCATGCCCAGTTTTCTGAGGAGCCGCCAGACTGCTTTCCAGAGTGGTTGTACCAGCCTGCAATTCCACCAGCAGTGGAGGAGTGTTCCTCTTTCTCCACATCCTCGCCAACAACTGCTGTCTCCTGTGTTTTTGATCTTAGCCATCCTGACTGGTGTGAGATGGAATCTCAGGGTTGTTTTGATTTGCATTTCCCTAATGACTAAGGATGATGAACATCTCTTTAGGTGCTTCTCAGCCATTAGATATTCTTCAGGTGAGAACTCTTTGTGGAGCTCTGTACCCCATTTTTTAATAGGGTTACTTGCCTCTCTGGAGTTTAACTTCTTGAGTTCTTTGTATATCTTGGATATTAGCCCTCTGTCGGATGTAAGGTTGGTAAAGATCATTTCCCAGTTAGTTGGTTGCCGCTTTGTCTTTTTGACAGTGTCTTTTGCCTTGCAAAAACTTTGTAATTTAATGAGGTCCCATTTGTCTATTCTGACTGGTGTGAGGTGGAGTCTCAGGGTTGTTTTGATTTGCATTTCCCTGATGACTAAGGATGTTGTACATTTCCTTAGGTGCTTCTCAGTCATTCAGTATTCCTCAGTGGAGAATTCTTGGTTTAACTCTGTACCCCATTTTTTTAATTTTATTTTATTTTCTAAGTTTTTTTTATTTACATTCAAAATCATTTACCCTTTCCTGTTTCCTCCCTCCCCAAAAGTCCCATAAGCCCCCTTCCCTCCCTCTTTTCCCCATTCAACCCCCTCTCGCTTCTCTGTCCTGGCATTCCCCTACATCCAGTCTTTCCAGGACCAGGGGTCTCTCCTTCCATCTTCTTAATAGGGTTATTTGGTTCTCTGGAATCTAACTTCTTGAGTTATTTGTAATTATTGGATCCTAACCCTCTATCAGATGTAGGATTGGTAAAGATGATTGCAATTTTGTCCTGTAGACAGTGTCCTTTACCTTACAGAAGCTTTGCAATTTTATGAGGTCCTATTTGTCAATACTTGATCTTAGAGCATGAGTAATTGGTGTTCTGTTCAGGAAATTTTCCCTTGTGCCCAAGTGCTCAAGGCTTTTTCCTACTTTCTTTTTCTATTAGTATATCTGGTTTTATGTGGAGGTCCTAGATCCACTTGGACTTGAGCTTTGTACAAGGAGATAAGAATGGATAGATTTACATTCTTCTACATGCTAGCTGCCAGTTTAACCAGCACCATTCATTAGAAATGCTATTTTTTTTCCACTGGATGGTTTTAGCTCCTTTGTCAAAGATCAAGTGACTGTAGGTGTGTGAGTTCATTTCTGGGTCTTCAATTCTACTCCATTGATCTACCTGCCTGTCACTGTATCCATACCATGGAACTTTTATCACTATTGCTCTGTAGTAGACCTTGAGGTTCAGGATGCTGATTTCCCCATAAGTATTTTAATTGTTGAGAATAGTTTTCACTATCCTGGGTCATTTGTTATTTCCAATGAATTTGAGAATTGCTCTTTCTAACTCTATGAAGAATTGAGTTGGAATTTTGATGGGGATTGCATTGAATCTGTATACTGTTTTTGGCAATATCAAAATCAAATTTTTTATGATATTAATCCTGCCAATCCACAAGCATGGAAGATCTTTCCATCTTCTGAGGTCTCCATCAATTTCTTTCTTCAGAGACTTGATGTTCTTGTCATACAGATCTTTTACTTGATTGGTTAGAGTCACACCAAAATAATTTATATTGGTTGTGACTATTGTTAAAGGTGTCATTTCCCTAATTTCTTTCTCAGCCTGTTTATCCTATGAGTATAGGGAGACTAATGAATTGTTTGAGTTAATTTTGTATCCGATGACTTTGCTGACATTGTTTATCAGTTGTAGGAGTTCTCTGGTGGAGTTTTTGGGGGTCACTTAAGTATTCTATCGTATCATCTGCAAATAGTAATGTTTTAGCTTCTTCCTTTCCAATTTGTATCCTTTTGACCTCTATTTGTTGTGTAATTGCTCTAACTGGAATTTCAAGTACTATATTGAATGGAGAGGGAGAGAGAGGGCAGCTGTGTCTAGACCCTAATTTTAGTAAGATTGTTTCAAGTTTTTCTCCATTTAGTTTGATGTTGGTTACTGGTTTGCTGTATGTTGCTTTTACTATGTTTAGGTATGGCCCTTGAATTCCTGATCTTTCCAAGACTTTTAATATGAAGGGATGCTGAAATTTGCCAAATGCTTTTTCAGCTTCTAATGAAATTACCATGTGATTTTTTTTTATTTGAGATTGTTTATGTAGCAGATTACATTGATGGATTTCTGGATATTGAACCATCCCTGAGTCCCTGGGATGAAGCCTACTTGATCATGGTGAATGATAATTTTGCTATGTTCTTGGATTCGATTGGCAAGAATTTTATTGAGTATTTTTTGCATCGATATTCATACAGGAAATTGGTCTGAAGTTCTCCTTCTTTGTGTCTCTGTTTAGTTTTTGTTTCCATGACCTGTCCATTGATGACAGTGGGGTGATAAAGTCACCCAAAATTATTGTGTGAGGTGCAATGTGTGCTTTGAGCTTTAGTGAAGTTTCTTTTATGTATGTGGTTACCCTTGCATTTACAGCATAGATGTTCAGAATTGAGAGTACTTCCTGGTAGATTCTTATTTTGTTGAGTGTGAACTGTCCTTCCTTACCTTTTTTGATGACTTTTGGTTGAAAGTCGATTTTATCCGATGTTAGACTAGCTACACCAGCTTGTTTCCTGGAACCTGAAAATTGTTTTCTAGTCCTTTACTCTGAGGTAGCATTTGTCTTTGACACTAGGAGGCATTTCCTGTATGCAGCAAAATGCTGGGTTGTTTTCATATCCAATCTGTTAGCTTTTTTGGGGGGAATTGAGTCCATTAATATTAAGAGATAATAAGGAATGTTGATTGCTGCTTCCTGTTATTTTTTATGAAATTTTTGTTTGGTTGGTTTTCATCTCTTTGTTTTGTTGAAAGATCTTTCTTGGTTTTTCTACGGTGTAGTTTCCCTTCTTGTGTTGGTGTTTTCCATCTATTCTTTGTAGGGATGGATTTGTTGAAAGATTTTATGTAATTTTGGTTTTGTCATGGAATATCTTGGTTTCTCCATCTATGGTAATTGAGAGTTTTGCTGTGTACAGTAGTCTGGGCTGGCATTTGTGTTCTCTTAGGGCCTGTGTGAGATCTGCCCAGGATCTTCTAGTTTTCATAGTCTCTGGTGAGAAGTCTGATGTAATTCTGATAGATTTGCCTTTATGTTACTTGACATTTTTCCCTTACTGCTTTTAATATACTGTCTTTGCTTAGTGTATTTGGTGTTTTGATTATTATATGGCAGGAGGAATTTCTTTCCTGGTCCAATCTATTTGGAGTTCTGTAGGTTTCTCGTATGTTCATAGGCATCTCTTTCTTTAAATTAGGGAAGTTTTCTTCTATAATTTTGTTGAAGATATTTATTGACCCTTTAAGTTGGGAATCTTCACTTTCTTCTATAACTATTATCCTAAGGTTTGGTCTTCTCCTTGTGTCCTGTATTTCCTGGATGTTTTTGGTTAGAAGCTTTTTGCATTTTTCATTTTCTTTGATTGCTGTCTCAATGTTTTCATGATATGTTCTGCACCTGAGATTCTCTCTTCTATCTTTTGTATTCTGTTGGTGATGCTTGCATCTTTGACTCCTGATCTCTTTCCTAGGTTTTCTATCTCCAGAGTTGTCTCCCTTTGTGATTTCTTTATTGTTTCTGCTTCCATTTTTAGATCCTGGATGATTTTGTTCTATTCCTGCACCTGTTTGTGTTTTCCTGTAATTCTTTAAGGGATTTTTGTGTTTCCTCTTTAAGGTCTTCTACATGTTTACCTGTGTTCTCTTATACATCTTTAAGAGAGCTATTTACATCCTTCTTAAAGTCCTCTATCATCATGATGAGATGTGATTTTAAATCAGAGACTTTCTTTTCTGGTGTGTTGGGGTAACCAGGGCTCGCTGTTGTGGGAGAACTGGTTTCTGATGATGCCAAGTAGTCTTGGTTTCTGTTGCTTGTGTTCTTGTGCTTGTCTTTCATCATCTCATTATCCCTGTTGTTAGCTGGTCTTGCTGTCTTTGACTGTGGCTTGTCTGCCCTGCAAGCCTGTGTGTCAGTACTCCTGGGAGACCAGTTCTCTCCTGAAGGAATTTAGGTATGGAGAGCTGTGGTACAGGGTCAGCTCTGGGGTGCAGACAGAAACCAAAAGGATCCTGTCCCCAGCTGATCCTTAGTTCCTGTGTCCTGATGGCTCTGAGAGGGTCCCTTTTGGGCCAGGATTTTGAAGAGAAGTGGGTGGTCTTACCCGTGCTCACAGGCGTGTAGGCACTCCTGGGACACCAGTTCTCTCCTGGTGGTATTTGTGTATGTAGTTCTGTGTCCCAGAATGAACTCTGGAAGCAGAGGGAAATCAGAAGACTCCTGTCCCAGGCAGTCTCTCTTTTCCTATGTCCTGAGGGTTCTGGGCAGGTTCCTCTGAGCAGCAGGAATGGTCCAACCTGAGCTCACAGGCCTGTTCTAATATTTAATATTTCTCTGAAACAAAGAGAAGAGAAGGAAGAGAAGCAAGAAGACACTAAAGGAAGGAAGGAGAGGAAAGCAGAGGAGAAGGGACAGAAGGAGAGGGAAAGGGAAGAGAGAGAAGAGGAGGAAATTAAAGAAGAGAAGGAAGAGGATCCAATTGACCTTTTGTTTGTAAGACCTGACATTGTCATTCCAGTTTCCCAGACTTGGACCCATGACTGAGAGCTACTTTTAAAAACATTCATTATAATTACTTCCCTAAGTTTAGAGAGATTTGTCTCCTGAAACCAGTTAACCTCAGGGGTGAACAAAACATTTCCTTTTCAGATAAATGATTGAGGTTTTCCCTTCCCTCAAACCAACTTTAACTAGGAATCTCCCTGTCTGAAGCTTACTTGCTCCTCCCTGTAAAAACTAATGCAAAGCTACCCTATTGGAGTCCTTTTGATATTTTGGCAGTCTGATCACAGTTATTTGCCTCCTTACAAAAGCCTGAACATAATTGCTCAACATACATATACAGTTTTGCTTTTGATAAATATAATTAAGAAAATGTGATCAATATAATCATCAGCGTACTTGGCCATGCCCATAAATAGCTGCTCTCCTACATCATTTCAGCTGCTACTTCCCAGCAACACTCATTGAACTAGAAATGTATATTACTTATGTGGTTCATGTCCAGGGACATGAATAATGCAGCTTTCTCTTAACCATCTCCTCATCCTTCTTTCCAAAATACTCCATAGAAATATAATGACAAAAGTAGATAAAGACATTTATCAGGGAGATTTTTTTTTCTCTTTCCAGTTTGTGGTAGTTACTGTTTTATTCTTAGGGTGTAGTAATTTCTTCCTTCAGTTTAGAGGATTACTGAGTTGATAGGCTATTTTTCTATTTTTTTTTATTTACATTCCCAAGGATTTTCCCTTTCCCAGTTCCTCCTTCCCCGAAAGTTCCATAAGCCCTCTTCCCTCCCCCTGTTTCCCATTCCACCCCCTCTCACTTCTCTGTCCTGGTATTCCCCTACATCTAGTCTTTCCAGGACCAAGGATCTCTCCTTCCATCCTCTTGGAAATCAATTGATACATGAATTGTGTCTTGGGTATTCCGAGCTTCTAGGTTAATATCCCCTTATCAGTGACTGCATACCATGTGAGTTCTTTTGTGATTGGGTTACCTCACTAAGGATGATATTTTCCAGTTCTGACCATTTGCCTAAGATTTTCGTGAGTTCATTGTTTTTAATTGGAGAGTAGTATTCCATTGTGTAAATATACCACATCTTCTGTATCCATTCCTCTGTTGAGGGACATCTGGGTTCTTTCCAGGTTCTGGCTATTATAAATAAGGCTGCTGTGAACATAGTGGAGCATGTGTCCTTATTGCATGCCGGAGAAGATTTGAAGACCCAGAAATGAATCCACACTCCTTGGTCACTTGATCTTTGAAAAAGGAGCTAAAACCATCTAGTGGAAAAAAGATAGCCTTTCCAATGAATGGTGCTGGGTTCAACTGGAGGTCAGCATGCAGAAGAATGCAAATTGATCCATGCTTATCTCCTTGTACTAAGAGCAATTCCAAGTGGTTCATGGACCTCCACATAAAACCAGACACACGAAACTAATAGAAAAGAAACTAAGGGAGAGCCTTGAACATATGGGCACAGGGGAAAATTTTCTGAACAGAACACCAATAGCTTATGCTCTAAGATCAAGAATTGACAAATAGGACCTCATAAAATTGCAAAGTTTCTGTTAGGCAAAGGACACTGTCAAAAAGACAAAGCAGCAGCCAACAAACTGGGAAAAGATCTTTACCAACCCTATATCCGACAGAGCGCTAATATCCAATATATACAAAGAACTCAAGAAGTTAAACTCCAGAGAGCCAAATAACCCTATTAAAAAATGGGGTACAGAGCTAAACAAAGAGTTCTCACCTGAAGAATATCGAATGGCTGAGAATCAACTAAAGAAATGTTCAACATCCTTAGTCATTAGGGAAATGCAAATCAAAACAACCCTGAGATTCCATCTCACACCAGTCAGAATGGCTAAGATAAAAAACACAGGAGACAGCAGGTGTTGGCGAGGATGTGGAGAAAGAGGAACACTCCTTCACTGCTGGTGGGATTGTAAGCTGGTACAACCACTCTGGAAAGCAGTCTGGTGGTTCCTCAGAAAACTGGAAATGACACTCCCAGAGGATCCTGTTATACCACTCCTGGGCATATACCCAGAGGCTTCCCTGGCACGCAATGAGTTTTTTTATATTGATCATTTTTTCATTCATTTGTTTATATATTCATTTTACATCCTGATCATCTGTATAGATATTTTTCTGCATGTATATCTGTCTACTTTGTGCATACCTGATGCCCAGAGACCAAGAGAGTACATCAGAACCCTGTAATAAGAGAATTGAGAGAGGGCATACAGGTGCTGGGAACTGAGGAACAACCAGTGCTTTTAACTGCTGAGATAGCCCTCCTGTCCCTATCAGGGTGGTTTTGATTAGTAGTATTCTATTTTCATTCCAATGGTTTGCCTCAGCATATAACAACCTCCCTTTCTTAAGGCTAGGTGACAACCAACCAATGCAAGCCCTACAGCTTTGGTAATTTGTCCCATGATTTATGCCTAAACCCTACTCTCTGACATTTTCCTTCCAATAGAAAACCCAAGAATGTATTCATGAAGAAGAGAAGATCAGAACCACTTTTTAAATTTTAGCATAAAAAGTACCCTGGAAATCAATTAACTTCTCAACAACTCCATCCCCAGTGAACAAGAACAGAGAAAATGGGCACGTATTAGCACCATTGTTTTTACACTGAAACTTGTATTTCTTTTATTACCGATTATACTTTTTTTATCTTTTTTATAAGATATATTCTTTATTTACATTTCAAATGTTGTCCACTTTCCTGGTTCCCCCCTCCCCCAAAAATCCCTTAAGCCATCTCCCCTTCCCCAATCAACCCTCCCCTGCTTCCCTGTTCTGCTATATTCCTCTACACTACAGCATCAAGTCTTTCTAGGACCAAGGGCTTCTCCTTCCTGTGGTGTCTATCACGACCATCCTCTGCTGCTTATGTGTCTAAAGCCATGGGTAACTCCATTGGTACTCTTTGGTTGATGGTTTTGTCCCTGGAAGCTCTGGGAGAGTATATGTCTTTGTGAGTGTGTGCTGTGTTCACACAGGTCAAAGGATAGCATCAGATCCCTTGAAGCTCAAGTTATAGGTGGTTGTGAGCTTCCTGGTGTGGTTGCTTAGAACTAAGCTCAGGTCCTCCAGAAGACAGCAAGTTCTTTTAAACACGGAGCCATTTCCTCAACCTGAAAGATTTCTAAAGATGGAATAAAACGAATATTAACATTTAGCACTTATTATCTCTCCCTCCCAATTCATTAACTTTTTGCACAACATTAAGTAGAGCTGTTAAAGATTCTTATGTTTTTAGCTTTGAGCCTAGCCTTTATCAGCTGAGCCATCTCTCTAGCCAAATTAAAAATTCTTATCAATTCTGTGGATAATTTCAAAACCTGATATGTAAAATCCACTATTGTGTTTGCTTAAGAATTACTGTTGAAATTATTTTATTAGATAGCTATCTAGTTGCAACCAGTTTCACTTGAGTAAAGTGTGATCTCTTTGTTCAAACACATGTGTTCATGAACAAAAGGACAAATTTCTATTTTATATCCTTTCACCTAAAAGTAGTATAAAAATAGACATAAATCAAGGTCAAAAATATGTTTCAGTGATTAAAAGCACGTGATGCTCTTTCAGAGGACTGGGGTTCTGTCTTTAGCATCCAGGTCAATTCAAGCAGTTCTCAATTGCCTGTAACTGCAGCTTCAGGGAACTCAAGGCCCTCTGACAGCCCCTGGGTAGCACACACAATGTGGGTAGATGCATACATACAATAAATTTAAAATAAATTCTTTGTTTAATTGGAAAAGATACAAATCAAACAAACAACTAAATAGGAAGTTTAGGAACCCCAACAATTTTAAAGATATCTTTTTAATTATGTGCATGAGTTCTTTCATATTAGCATATGTCATATACGGGTAGGTACCCATGGAAGCCTGAAGAGAGTGTTAGATACATAAGAGCTGGAGTTACAGAGCTGCAAGCTACCCTATGTGGATGCTAGGAACCAAATTCTAGTCCCCAATAAATAAGCAAATACTACTACAAGTGAGCCCCCAGTGAGTTTGATAGTAAAAGGTAATGATGAATCATTGTGATTTCTGTTTTTTATTGTTTTAGATTCAATATACTGGCTCATCATTAATATAAATTCTAGATTTTTGTTAGGTTTCTAAATAATAATTATATTTTATTATTGATATCTCATAAAATAAATGTTAATATTCTTCCCATCTTGGGAAGTAAAATTTTGAGAAGAGAAAGGAAGCTTCACTACATTTTTCTTTGCCCTGTGAAGCAAGTGGAAGTAAGTCTGAGCTCATAAGGTTTGCGGTAGAGGGCTCTTAAGGGTGTCTTATAATCCAAACAACCATAAAAGAAGCAGTATGTTAAGTATAAAGTGATGGCAGAGAATAAAAGAGGATTTAACTTGGAGGGTAGGTGGCCCAGAACCAAAATCAGTGAGAAATATCTCTCCACAGATGGGAAAGGCTGTCTTAGAAATAAATCTATCCTTCTCCATAGCTAGTCAAAAAATAAAAGCAAAATATCCAGCAGAAAACACAAAATGTGTAGATGGAAAGTTTCAAGTATTAGTCCACACTCATTAGAAAGTGGGGTGATAATGTCTCCCATAGCCATGTAGAGAATCTGGGCTCACATACTTATGCAAATGGTTCAGATAATAAGAGATACCTTGGAGTCCTGGTGACTCACAAATTTCTGATCAAAGCCTCCTGGGTCTGAAATATTTTGCAAGCTGTCACTTTACATATCATCTTTACATTTTTCATGTGGTTCTGCTTTTGTATCCATTTCACCTTCCACCATAAGGAAGTTAGACATTACCTCTGTGAATGGTAAACAACCCTAGTAGCTCCCTCCATGTCACACTTGACTTTTTTCAGCTGACTACAAAGCACACAGACAGTCTTTTCTGTCCCTGTAATGGATACCTGTGTCCCAGGCTCTTGCCAGAGAAAGTCTGCTTGCCCTTGAGTCATTTGCTTTGTAACCCATATCAAAAGTCAGACTGCAGGTATAGCATTTATAGATGTGACATAAAAGATATGTCTATCTAGCTCACACTCTGTTTCTGTCTCTGTTTTATCTCTGTGTCTTTAATCTATCTATCTCCCTATCTCTATCTCTATTTTCCCACCAATAGTGAAGTCCAAGACTTCAGTCACCAGTTCTCATCCAAGATTGCAGCTGAGCAGCTGTTCATAATTCAGCCCCAGAGGAATGTAGTCTTGAGAATACTAGAGTAAGTAAATGGAGGGGGAGTGACAGCACATCAGGACTATTTGAGTCCAGTAAGCCCATCGGTTCACCAAGCTGAGCATGAATGGAACTTTCTTCGGCCTGTCTGTGTCCTCTCTCCTAGGGCCTAATATCTTTACTTCTCCCCCAAGAAGTCACACAACAGTGAAGCACTCTTTAGTATATAGGTGGGCTTTAATTTATAAACAGTCTAGATTTCACAAATGGTCTTAACTCAAGCCTGTGTTTTGTATGTTAAATCTTAGAGTCAAGTGTAGAACTGTACAGAAAGATGTGTGTGTGCTCACCTCATTCTGGGATTTCCTCCTTTCCCAACCATTACAGCTCAGTTTGACCCTGTACCTCCCAATTATAATTAGATATAAACTGCACAAAGATCATTAATAATAAAATTCTCATTAACATCATTGGCATATCATAAATTGGATGATACTCTCATAAACATTTCCCAAAAATATATCCTAGCTTCATAGGAATTTTCAAAACTACAACTGATGAATTATCATTACACAGATTTAAAATTTGAGCTTTAATTACCCACACACTCAGGTCATGCTGATAACTCTACATTGCTTTAATACCAATGTCATTGTGTAATTTGAATTTCAGAATACTGAAAATAAAAGTTTCTTCTTCAATAATGTTTAAAAAAACACCCTTCTTTCCTTAGTGACATAACTAATGAGCCACCAAAAAAGCATGTGTACAATGAGGAGAGATATTAAATAACAGCTGACATAGTCAAATGAAAAATTACTACATTTTGACATCTAAAGGATTATTTTCAATTATTTTTCTTGGACAATTAAGCGTATTCAAACTCCATAATGGGCTGTGTCAGTCATCATCATACATAAAATGCTGCTGTGGTGTGCAGTAAGCTTTCCTCCTCATACAAATATCTAAGGACCTGTAATTATACCTCATTAAACCTTGCCACCATCACTGGGAAGTCCCATTCATAATATCTAGCCTAAAATTGTACTAAGTAATTAAAGTCAATTATTTGCAACGTACTCATGAACTTCTATCTGGAAAAATATTTAAATCCAAGACACACATTAGGTAGAGTTTCAAGAATTAGTCAATGGTGATAAATGCAATGATGAGAACATCTTGTTTTACTATTGTAGAAAATGTGTGCTGGATTAACTCTTTAAATTTTTTATTTAATTTTTAATTATGTGCATATGTGTGAGGGTATATACTTGTCACTGCAGGTACACACTGAGACAAGAAGAGGACTTCAGATCCCTTTAGTTGGAATTACAAGAAGTTTTAAACCACCTGATATAGATGCTTACATTTTAGGGTCCTCTGCAAGTGTAGTCCCTGCTCCAGTCCATGGATTAATTTGTAATATATTTACTATGTATGTCTGTTCTGTAAGCAACTAAGCAAGCCTTCTCCACAATAGTTCATCAAAGTTATTGAACTTTGTCAGCATTTTACCTAATGTTAAATAGAAGATATCCAGGTAAATATATAATATCATCTGATAAGAAAGCATGCCAAGATGTCACTGATGCTAGCAGCTTCCTTGACCAGGGACAAAGGAGTTCATTACTAACAGCATAAACAGGAGACAACATATCAATACTCTCCAAGTTTCCTAAACCTCGTTCCTAGAGGGTAACATAAGAAAAACCAATGGTGGCTGCACAGTCAGCCTAAAGGAGAAATCGGGCTCAAAGAACTAGATCTGTTTAGTGAATGAAAAATGTGCTACATCTATTTAACAGAAGAAACTAGTGCAGTAGTCTATAAATAAACCCACCCTTTGCTCTGAGAGAAGATATGATGTCCATCTCTATATGACATCCTTGAAAAGATCCAGAGCAAGGACAGCCAACACAGTGTTTTTGTACTTTTACTCCAAGGTAAACATATGACAGACCTATAGCAAATTGTCTCCCAACATACAGCATACAAAGAGTAGCAGTAACATATTGGAAGTATGCTCTCAAATGAAATCTTGTATACTTGACCAACATCTTTCTCCCTCTTTTTATCCATCCCTCTCACATCATATCCCACAAATGTATACAATTGGTACCAATTAGAAATAGCTTAAACCTATAATAACCATTTTTAATATGCTGACTATGACAGAATAAGAATGGTTGTTAAGAGTTAAGTGGCTACTCGATAGATTTTGCATTTCTCTGTAAAAAATTATAGAAGAGCAATAGGAAGAATAGATGAAAGGGGTGAAGGAAAGAAAGTGGGGAAATAGATAAGGACAAAAGAAGAAAAAAAGATAAAATGGGAGGAAAGAAAGGAAAAAGTGGTAGGGGTAGAGAAAGAAAGAGCAATAGGGGGAAAAGGAGAGAAGGAAGGCAGATTAGAATCAATTCTCAACAGCCCTCAAGATTCATAAACACATGTTAACATTTTCAATTTCATAAGTCACTAAGGAATGCTAAACGCATGAACCCAAAAGGTAATAACTCCATGACAATCAGATCACATCTCTCCTAAAAGAAAAAAAGAAAAAAACTAGAAGACAACAGAAACCACACAGTGCAACAGCAAACAGGTACAACCAACTCAGAAAATTCATTTTTATTGTTCTACTAGGATACAAATTTTTACTACATAGCAGTGTTACTTCCAGATTGTGACCACAGAAATGTAAAACAGAAAATGCGAGTGAGCTGGAGAAATAACTTGTTCAAGAAAGTACTTGCTTTGCAAGCACAAGAACCTGAGTTCAATCCCTAGGACCCAACAAAAGGCATAGTGGCTTTCACTAGCAGTCCTGGTGCTTGGAAGACAGAGAAAAGCAGATTCTTGGGACTTGATGAGTATACATGCTGCTCAAGTCCATCTGAAGACCTTTCAAATAGTGCTTCTCAGACACAGGACAGATGTTGGTAAAATAAGTAGCCTTATTATACATGTAAAAGGTACCCAGAATCTCATCAATGGTTAATCCGAACAGTTACCAGGCATTTGATGTGACCTGAATCTTGTATTAGAAGCAACATGATACGAAGGACAAAGAAAAAAATATACCATGAATTTTCTGTTCTCAGATGGTTTTCACTGAATGAAAGGAAATATTTACATAGGGAAAAATTAAAAAAAAATTCAGATAACAGAAACCACACACAATAATGAAAACCATAAATTGGTACAACCAGTATAATCAGATAGTAAACAAAGAATGGGGGAGAACATAGCAGAAGAAAGACACAGAAGAAGGAAGAGAGGAGAGCACTAAGTGGATTAATTTGCAGGTTTACTGATATAAAAATAAAAAGATGGAAAAAAAGACCGATACTCTAGAATTGACCCATTATCAAAGTAAGTCAGTCTCTGGTAAACCTCTGAAGACCAGACACTGAGCAAAATCCAAGGGTAACAAAATCATGGGCCCCTATTCTCAATGTTAATATCCAATAGACCATCAACTTCATATATATCTGTGTGATAGGTTTTAGTCTTGCCAAACTCAACTTCACTCTTAACACGCCAACTTTAAGGATGATTCCTTCTTTAATTTTTGATATTTTGAACATAGAATTCATTTGAATGTCATCTACTTAAGTCCTAATAATTCTCATCTCCCACTGTGAAGTGTGGCAGTTGCACCTGACTGTGAGGATATGTGCCAATAATTACTGTTTAATTTAAATCTAAAATAAGTTCCTGATACATATTATTCTAAGTTGTTCATATTATTACATTGCTTAGTTGATGCTCCCTTCAAATAGCCTTCTCTATTTGGGTACTACTGCCAAACAATCTAAAACAGAAGAAAATTCAGCATATTAAAGAAATTCGTATGAATTTTTACAATTCTAGGTGAGTGACAAGGACAATTCTAATGAAAGAAAATGTTTGGGGATTTATTCCTTAAATTGCCATTGGTCATACTTCTTTTTAATACATTCAATCTCCACAAAACATTTCCTCCATGTTGTCCAAAGACAAATTCAGTTTCTGAATTGCACATCTTTTAACATCTGATATCAGTTTTCATTGGAAAGAGGTCTTGAGACAGTTAAGAAAAAACCTTCTGTGGTGGTATAAATAAGATGTTACTCATAAATCTTACACATTTGAATACTTAGTTCCCCATTAGTAGAACTGTTTAGGAAGGCTTAGGAAGTATAGCCTGGTCAAAAAATAAATAAATAAATAAAAATTAAAAAATAAAATAAAAGGTGTGTCACTAGGAATGGCCTTGCAGAATTTTTCAGAAAAATCATTCCCATGTGCCCTCCCACTCCTTCTGTCTGATCAAGATGAGAACTCCCAGCCATTCCTGCCAACATGCTTTTATTCTGCCTTCATGGATTCTAATCCTCTGAAACTATAGCCAAACTAAATGACTTTCATCTGTAAGTTGTTTTGGTCAAGGTATTGATCACAACAATTTAAACCTAACTAACACTCGACCTAGCAACTTCAACAATAAAGTCAATTTTATTATAAATTCTCTTTAGTGACATACACACACACACACATATGTATATACATATACTTCTTTCCTGATTGACAAATAAGTGAAGGTAACAAAGCTCATTTTCCTAACTATGGACCAAAGGTCTGTTTGAAACCAGCCTCACAAGTATCAGAAAGCCAGCAGAAGTTCAAACTTCCATTCAGTTGAGTGTCAGAAATACGCTGATTCATTTAGAAAGAACTGAGAAAACAAAGGTGAATGTTGCAGAGACATTTCCCTTGAGAAGACAAATGTTCAAAAGGATAATGGAAACACCCTAAATCATATTGGCATATTATGGTCATAGAAGAGCTATCATCATAGGTTCTAGTGAAAGCAAAATGGTGAGGTACTCAGTAGAAGCCACAGGGACCAGAGAAAGGTACATGCTAATGAGCTGACTAGCAAAGGATTACTATAGATAGGATATAAGGAAACTAAGGTCCAAGAAGCTTAAGTGTCGATATTATCTGCCTAATTGCCTATTGTGTCTCAGTTCCATTTCTATCATCTCAAGAAGGAAGAAGAATGAAGGTTTTAAGTGTGGCATTTCCCAGACAAGTTTTCCATCTGACTCCATTTTTGCTTAGAATAAACAGGGGTAGTGTCCTCCCTCCCCTCCCTGCACCCAGCCTGTTGACCAACAACCTGGGGGCGGGGAGAAAGGCAGAGGAGGAGAGCAGGGTTCAGAAGGTCATGAGTATGGACATAGTGACCTCTGAAGACTGCTGCAGTGAGGCAATTCGACTTTATTGTTTTAGGGATTGGGTATGTAAGGGCTTTTGTCATGGTATGGATGGAAAGAGCTAATTGGTCATGGTATCAAGAAGCAGAAAGGGCTGACTGGTTATAGTGTATCACCTAAGTATCATGTGGGCAGGCAGCCAGAGTTGGACATGTGTGCTGTTATGCTGCATTAAAGAGAGCTCCTTACAAGGTCAAGTTTTAGACAAGGTCAGCCACCTGTGTTCAGGAACAAGCTCTAAACAAAGGCAGAAACAGGGAAGCTGCCTGAGAAAGGGAGTCCCTGTTTTGCACCAAGCTCATGGGGGACTGCTACCTTAATAGCAAGGCTCTCCAACAGAGGAGAAGACTGAACAAAAGGAAAAGGAATCACTTCCAGACCCCAATTGTCCAAATGGTCTTCCATAGAGACACAGCACATTAAGTTATAACCCTGAACTCATGACTCTGATTTCAGCAGCAGTGCCTGTCTCCCCCACAGTTGCATTGCAGTGTGGCAACCTTTGTTTCTACATAACTACAGCAGTAGCTGCTTCTCAGAGTAACTAGATTAATCCTCACAACCTTGTATGCTCAATCTTCTGATGCCTGACAGCTCAATCCTCTCGATTAAGTCCTTTCCTTCTGAAAAGGAGCGTGCAGTACATCTCTTTGCCTCAATAGCATCTGACTGATACTATATGATCATGAGTTGAAATTCTCGAATGAGGCACCTCATTTTCTTGAGATTAATTTAGTGAAGACCTCCTTGTTGCAACTAAAGACATGCAGAAAATGTTTTTTGTAATAATGCAATGATTATTGAAATTATTATATATTTTATTGGTGATGTATCTACAGAAAGGAAGGCATACTTACAGACAGAATCCATATGGAGGTTATACTTGACTGCTATAATGGGACTGATGTCTACAGGGACAGTGAGCCTGTAGATTGGCTGAGTGTGTTAACTAGTGTGTATCAGGGTTGGGCTGTGACCCTTATGCTGAGAAAGAAATTATCTTTCTTGATTGCAGTAAGGGAGGGTTGTTTTTTTCTCTTGAATATTCTCTTTATTTACATTTCAAATGTTATTCCCCCTTGAGAAAACCCTTATCCCTATCCTGTCTCCTGGATTCTATGAGAGTATTCCCCCACCCACCTACCCACTCCTGCCTCCCTGCCCTCGAATTCCCCTACACTGGGGCATCAAACTTTCACAGGACCAAGGGCCTCTCCTTAAGGGAGAGTTTCTTAATGAAGATATTATGAAGCTTCAGACTTACACCCAAAAGAACTAAAAAAAGATCTTTAAATTCCAAGTGTCCAGAGCAAACATTCTACATGGAAATCTAGGAATCTGCAGCCACCAACAAACTGAACTTCTCAAACTAAAGGGGTCTTAGGCTACCTTGGTCTTTACAGAGCTACTTTTCATTTTTCTCCAGTATAATCCAGAGAACAATCTATGTAAACTATATAGAATTTTATGACCTTGACATCTTACAGATCATAATGATGGTCTACTGCTTTACAACAATCCTAGTTGGGTAAAGGAAACAGGAAGCGAACACAAAGGATCCATTAGTAAAATATGAGTGTTCCAAAGTTTTAACCCCAGGAAAATGCAGAGTCATTCTCTCAGAATCTGAAGAATGTACTATGAAGATCCCCTAAAAGCACAAAAGTAAGAGAAAGACTGTGATTATAATGGAAATGATTGCTGCAGTTGGCTGAGAGCTAAAATCAAACGCCAGGACTAGTTCATCCTCCTGGTGGTAAGGCTGCAAAGGACTCAGAAGGGCTTGAGCAAGGCAGCTTGCTTCATTTCACCTCACCAAAGAAAGAATTCTAAGTTCATCTTCCTTTGCCATGAGAGCTGAAGGCAGATGAGGTACTACAGTGGTCAAGAGAATTATGGCCAGATGTGCAAAGAAAACTGGACAGTATAATCGCACATTTTTCCTTGGTTTGCGTGTACAGTAAGTTGGCCCTCAGCTGACTTCAGAATGTTTCATGAGAACCTGACTGTATAGGAAGAAAAGTTAGTAACACGTTTTAGCTTTTATCACATTTTTGTTTTGTGAGTGTGTTGTGTGTGTGTGTGTGTGTGTGTGTACCTACCATGGTATGACTGTCAGGAGAAAGTTCTCTACTTCCAACACATGGGTCCTGAGCACTGAACTCGGGTCAGCCTCTGTATACTATACATCTGTATCTATACACTATATGTGAGCACTATACATCTGTGGTTGTAATATTTGTTTTACACACCTTGAAACATCGCTAGAACCTGTGGGGTGGCACTGTAGCCTGAAGTGTTGTGAACTTTGCATCTTAGGGGTGAACCTTTCCCAGTCTGCATCTTTCCTAACCTGCTCTACTTTCCTGAAGCCAGGATGCCCTCACCAAATGGCTTCTCATCGCGTCCTACTACAAGGTTGGGAAGGTTTTAGAAAGAAATAAAAGAAACTCATTCTACCTTGCAAATTTCCCTCACATCTTCAGCAGGCTTTGATTACTAAATCAGCATCATCTTTAGCATCTAGGACAAGCACAGGGAATGTCCTCATCTTCTCTCTAGCACCAGCAGAAAGTTAGCTTACATGGCAGGAACAGAAGGTCACCCCATCAGACATCTTCATCTATCCCTTCCATGGGCCCAGTCTCTGTAGCTCTGTCCCTGGTTGATTGTCTGAGCATTAGATGGTAATTGTTCCTAGTGGTAGGAAGCTCTCAGAGACTTGCAGCTGTACAAGACACAGCCTCTCTCTTTCTCTAGGTCTTCTCTCTCTCTCTCTCTCTCTCTCTCTCTCTCTCTCTCTCTCTCACACACACACACACACACACACACACACACACACACACACTCACTTTTAAATTGTGACATTTTCTTCCTTCCTTTCACTTACAGGTAAGAGAAGATTCCTGCAGCTAAAAACCTCTTACTAAAAATTATCTCTAGATTTGCAACGCACACAGAGCTGGTTCCTACATTGAGTTCCCAGTTCTTTAACACCTTCCATAGAAAGGAAATGAAATAAAATAAAAACAGTGTCCACAGCTACAGGGTGAGTTCATGTAAGATCATCAGTGACACATGGGTTCATTGTTTCATTTGCTTCACAATCTGTTGTGAGCTTCCCAGCATGCTGAGCCTAGTAGAGACAAACGGTGAAGGCAATATTTTCATGAAATACAATTAAAAGGACATGGGAATCCATCCCATATACAGACACCAAACCCAGACACAATTGCAGATGCCAAGAAGTGCTTACTGACAGAAGCCTGATATAGCTGTCTTCTAAGATGCTCCGCCAGAGCCTGACAAATACAGAGGCAGATTGACAAAGACAGAACACTGAGTCCCCAGTGGAGGAGTTAGAGAAAGGACTGAAGGAGCTGAAGGGGTTTGCAACCCCATAGGAAGAACAACAATATCAACCAACCAGACCCCCCAGAGCTCCCAGGGACTAAACCACCAACCAAAGAGTACGCATGGAGTGGCCCATGGCTCCAGCTGCATATGTCGCACAGGAGAATCTTGTCAGGCATAAACAGGAAGAGAGGCCCTTGGTCCTGTGAATTCTCAATACCCAAGTGTAGGGAAATGCCAGGGTGGGGAGGCAGGAGTGGGTGGGGGGAGCACGCTCATAAACACGGGGGGGGGGATGTGATAGGGGTTTTCCGGAGGGGAAACTGGGAAAGGGGATAACATTTGAAATGTAAATAAATGAAATATCCAATTGAAAAAAAATATATTTAAAAAGAGAAATCTATAGGGCAACAGTAGCCATAAAAGCCTAGAGGTGAATCCTCAATGGCAAAAATAGAACAGAATGGCAAACGAAATGAAATACAGGTAACTAAGGGGCTTAAATATGCCAAAACAAACTGAAGGTGAGATCTGACATCAATTCAATTCCAAGGCAGACGGCCAAAGCTGATCTGTGCAGAACTTTCCTCTCTCTGCACTAGCTAACTCTGGCATTTCCCATTTCCATGTGGATTCCTAGTCTCTATTTTAATATAAGGTTAAATGTAGTCAAAGCTAGAATTCTTAATGAGTTTGAGGTCCTAGAACCCACTGGATGTGAATCCACAGATGTAGACATAAAACAGACAAGGGCCTGAGATGACTCAGCAGTTAAAGGGGCTTATTCTTCCAAAGGACTGGAGGGTGGTTTCCAGAATTCACACTGATGGCTCACAAGCACCTGTAACTATCTCCAGAGGATTTAACACCCTCTTCTGACCTCCAAGGCTATGTGGACTCAGGTGGCATATCCCCACACAGACAGACAGACATGTCCATATATTAAGAATAAAAATAAATAAATCTTTTAAAACAAACAAGTACGACTTTCCCATAGAAAACACAAATGGCCTCTGATTGGAGCCCAAATATCTGAAAAAAATAACTACTACTGACTCAGTTCTTTCAGACAATTGATGAGCATAGAGATGGAGGCAGAGATTTATACTTTTTTTAATGTATGAGAATATGTGGGTTGAATAAGTAACCCACCTGAGAAAATTAAAATTTGAATGTTTCAAACTAAAGCATTTGGGTAGTAAGATTTATCAAAGGATAAGATTACTACTCTAAACATTCTAGCAATTGCCTTCCTTTCAGAACATATACAGAGAAATAGAGAATTAGAGAAAGTTCTGTTTAGGGGATACACACTTCACAGAAGATTACTGATGATATGTTGGTCTAGTAGTGGTTTTCTATATTGATGCCTTTTGCATGCATTTTGCTGCTACTTCTGTTTCATAGAGTTCTGTTTCATTTAGTTTTAGAGTAAGCCAACATGGTCTGACAATAAGCCACCCACTATCAGAGACATCTGTGGGTCTCATAAGTGGGTGGCTCTGTGCAACTATGCAGACCAATCCGATTCAAATGAAATGAAAAAAACCATAATGGAACAGAGTGACCATGGCCTCTATCTGCAATACAGACTAATAGGTACTGGTTTTATGTTTGGACAGTATAAGACCCATAATAGTGATATGTTGTCAGAAGTTGGTGGTCATGCAAACACCCCTCGGGTAATTGACTTTCTTCTTTTAACCTCTTGAAGGCTGACCTTTACAGGTATAACTTTCTGCCAATGCTATAGGGTTCCCATTCGATTAGCAGTCATTAAGATGATCTGCTGTGCTCTGAAGTGAGTGTGGATACATTGTACATATCATATTAAGTGGAAGAAAACTGATCTCTAAGTTAGAGGCCATGGTCTAGACTACTGTATCTCACATAGCACAGGATAACATCTCAGAGAGGTAGAATAAATTAGCATAAGTATATTTGATCATTTTAAAGTATCAAGTGAATGCATTAATAAGTAAAATTTTTAAGAAATGTTCTCTTTAATTCATGAATCATATTAACTATTAATATCAAGAGGATGGAGGGAGGGTACATGCTCCAACTATAAGGAATCCTGTGTAGAATTCATGAGAAAGGTCATTCATCCAGCAGCCTACCACTGTGGAGAGATTCCCTGGTCCTGCATAACAGTTAGCCATGAGAGTTGCTCTCTCTTTTCCAGATACTGTTGGTGAAAAGAAAGAAGACTTCCATTGACTTGATAAGCCTAGACCCTCCTGCCTTCTAGTGATGGTGTGAGCCAAAGTCTGGAAATTACAGCCTTAGAAATCAGGAGTCCCCACTGGACACCAGAGAGAGAGGGTTTCTTACAAGAAGAATGTCAAATACACTGGAGAGGTTGGGATTATTTTGCTGGAACTACAAAGGAGAGATTTCTGCAAAGAGCTGGCAGTTTAGTCTGGCACTCAGCTGATTTGTTGAATAATAGGAAATCTAAGGTGCCCCATTAGTTCAGGCTCTTCTGTACTAAGCGACAGTTTTGAGAGGTTGAAATGACTCTGAAATCTGAGAAAGATGTCTTGCCTCTGTGGGTAAGCTTATCTCCCTGGCGTCTTCCTAGCTCAGCTCTAGTGTCTGGAGTGATGTTACCCCAGACACAACAGTTATTTAATATCACTTCGTTTTTCAATGTCAGGGCACATTCATATTTTATTAGTAGAAACATAGTCCATTACCAAATTTTCACATGAATAATTGTATTTAACTGCATGATTCCTTTTATCGTTCTAACTTCACGTTAATGTTAGATATCTAAGGGTAGAAATCTAGTGTTCTTCTCCCCTTCTACTTATCATTGTCCAATAACACCAAATAAAACAGTGTCTTCTCAATTCATTAAACAGGAGAACAAGCTATATGCAGTATTTAAATAATGGTTAACCAATAAAGAAACAGTTTTTATCAAGAAAATATTAAAAAGCTATGTCTTAAACTATTTAGAATAAATGCATACTATCACAAGTCTATTTTAATTTAACTAAAATGCTGGTATTTAAATGGATGTGTTTGTTGTCAAACACTAATAATTTTAAATGACCACCAAGTAAAAAATATAAAGAACTTAATTCACATGGCATAGTTCTACATTTGTTACAGTATTTGTGGTGGGCAAATTTAGAATATGCAGAGGAAGTATCTCAGCTGGAGCAATAATTCAGCAGTTAAGAACATGTGTCATTCTTGCAGAGGACCTGAGCTCAGTTCCTAGCATCCACAAGGGTTGGCTCATATCTGTCTGTAACTACGGCTCTAGGATTCTGATGCCCCTAAACACCAAGGGAACCTACATTAATTTGCATACTTTTACATACAGACACATACATGCACAGACACACACACACACACCCCAAAATTGAATATAATAAAAACAAAATTTGGAAACAATAAAAGTAATGTCTCAGTAAGACGAATCCCTTCCTCATATTCTTAGTTCTATGGTTCATTTCTGTACAGAATTTTTAGTAATGTACCACCCAAATTAGACACAGCACAGTAATTTCACTGGACACTCAAAAGTCAGAAGTTTTTTCTTGTATTCACCCTGTGAGAGTACTTCGATCAGAGTATCCCTTTCTTACTGAATACTTTGCCAAACACACTCCACAAACACCATTAACATTTCAGAATATAAGTTTAGAAATAAATTTGAAAATGCTTGTACCACCAAAAGTAGATAAAAAGCAAAATGCAAATTTCATACACTATACAAACAGCCATCCACCACCAAGCTCAGCACTATGTCTAATTTCTTATAAAATGTACCTAGCACCCCACACTCTCCTATGTGAACAATGACCTGAAGCAGGTAACACACAATTGTTCCTATAAGACCTGGGTGTCCCTCAGGCACCTCAGTGCTTGCTGCAATGGAGAGGGGTCTACGAAACTGGGCTCCAGACCTTTCTCTTGCCACCTTTCAGTTAGGGCCACTGTCTTTGTTCCCACTTACTCTGAAGTTGACCCTCATCTGCCTCACTCAGGGGAAACTTAATGGAGTGGAGTGGTGCAAACCTGTAATCTCAGCATGTGGGAAGTTATCCTTGGTTACATATGGATTTTGAGGCAAAACTGGGATATATCAGATGTTGTCTCCTAAAACGTTAATGGATTAAGGATGAAATTAAAAGGTCTACTGTGTTTACAAATTTAAGTATCCTTGTCAGGGTGGCAATATGTTAACAGAACGTTTCCTTCTTCCTGGTACCCTAATTCAAGAATGCCCATGTGTCACATTAGACAAAGCAGAGAACAAAGACAGATGAGGATACATTTCTCAGTACTGACATATTATGGTCTTTTCCCATATATGATGTAACTTTTCAGAGGCCCAGAAACCTATCTATCCTGTTATTCTTTATAGCACAAACCTAGGAAACGGACACTAAAATAAATTAGCTTTCCTGCCTTCTGTTCTTATCGACGAACTCTGAAATCACCTTGAATTCATGAGTGATGTGTATTTGGGATATGGGTGCTGTACCCAGGATGTTGAGCACTATCTACTAAATGGGCAACTTAAAATGTTCTCAGCAGGGCTGTGAGATTGGACTGTTTTATACACAGTAAGTGAAAAATCAATGATCTGTCTATGTCTATCACAGCACGTCACATCTCTGATTGAATCTTCTCAATCAGCTTATCAGACATACTACACAGGGATAAATTTATCTTTACACTCTCTATATGTGTCACCAAAAATAGCCTGAGGATCAGTATAACCTAATGAACTAAGATTGTCTGATATACGATTAGAATGTGCTCCTCAGTGGAAGCAGGCAGCCTCGCCTTTAGAGTATTTCTAAGTGCAGACTAGGTCCCTATAATCGGCTTCCAAGGTCATACCCATGCTATCCTTACACTAGTCAATTGCACTGTCTTAAAATTTTGTTCTCAGCTTTATTTAGATGTCTTGTGTAAACATCTACAAAGGTTATTTGAATCACAGTTATCATGTGAGGTTTTAGAAGTTTTTTTTCCTGTACCAAATTAAAAGCATCATAATTTTTACTTAAAAATTCTGCCACAAATACATTATAGAGGTATTTATCTAAATATGTGTGATTATTTCATTTCCTTGTATGTGAACATATGTGTGTGGGTGCCCACTGAAGCCAAAAACAGGTATCAGGTTACCTGGAACAGTAGTTAGAGGCAGTTGTGAGCCATCTGATATGAATGCTGGGAGCTGAGCTTGGGTTCTCTACAAGCGCATCAAGAGCTCTTAACTACTAAGCCATTTCTCTAGACACTTAACTAAATTTCTCTGGGAAGAGGAATGACTCCGGGGGAGGTGGTTCATTATCTTTTGAAAATTTCGTACACATATACAATGTATCTTGTTAGTCTCAATTAACCTTATGATTAGTTCTTTCTGAGTCACCTTGGTTGACTATCTTCACCAGAAATTGCAGAAGGTGAAATAGTATGTTCTTCTGTTAAATTACTCACATGAAAATCAAATAAAAATAAACACCTTGCAAATCACTAAAAAGAAAGAAATGAGATAGCAGGAGGAGATCATTATTTTAAATATAAGAAAAAGCAAATTCTGAGTACAATTTAGCAACAGTTTCACTTAGGTCTGTTTCATGATCTGCAGAGCTTGCCTTGCTTAGTCCTGGTGAGGACAGGGTGACATGGCCCCTGCCTCTGGGTCAGAGCCCTGATGTGAGCCACCATGACATTGATGGCTGAAGTGAGTATAAGTAAGGCTTGCTTGTGTAATGATGAACATATTCTCTAGAACCAGTACTAGCAGTGGAGGACTCTTTCCTTTCAAGGAATGTCCTCCCTATTAACATTAATGACTCCATGCTAATTAGAAACAGCAGGGGTGCAAGAGTTGAGAGTGTGACTCAGCAAAATGGTAAACAATGGGACCTTCAGGACAGCCCTTTAGACTGTGGAAAAGAACTCTAAAAACATGAGTTAAAAACATATAATGTCTCAACTATGCAAAAAATAAGGATACATTTATGAATTATGAATCTAAAGAAACAGAGGTAGATGCACTATGAGTCAGTTTGTCTGAAAGATACCTGAGTTCAAGGTCAGGCCCTGGTGTAATAGAAATGGTAATTTCAGCACAGGATCCTACAGAGCTAGTTCAGCATCCTCCTGTAACTGAGGCAAACAGATCTCTGAATTCTTTTGCAATGTTGAAAGGAAACATGTGTTTGCTGAGTCCTAAAAATTAAGGAGCTGGATTCATAGGATTCTGATTCATAGAATAACCAAAGGGAACCTGGAATAAAAAGCTAAATTGACATGTAAATAAAAAACTGGGCTTTTGGTCTGCATGAGATGGACTAGCAAAAGCAATAGCATATCTTTAGAATTTTTCTCTAGCAAGAGCTGAGCTGTCCAGAGATCTCTAGATGGTAAAAACAGCTCTTCAAGAGTTTTTCTATCAAGATTTCTGACTTAGTCAGAAATTCCAAGAATTACTTAGAGAGCTGAAACAGCTCTTTTAGAATTTTACTAGCCTTCTGATTTTGATCAGCAAATCCAAGAATTACTTTTAGAATTTTTTATAACAGGAATTCTGTCTTGGTGAAAAGATCCAAGAATTTTTTTATAGCAGCTTTTCTGACTTTGGTAAGAACACCTATGAGCTATCCAAAGAGCTTTTAGAATTTTTACTAGCAGACAGAGATGTCTCAACCAGAGAATTTTTAGAATAACAAGAAAAAGCTGTCTAGAGCAAAGCAGGAGAGAGAGAGAGAGAGAGAGAGAGAGAGAGAGAGAGAGAGAGAGAGAGAGAGAGAGAGAGAGAGAACTCTGAAAAGTCATCTCAGCAGAACCTAGGTCATCAGCTTGGACCCATGATTTGACTTTGAGTTACTTCTTTTCACCACTCCCAGACACCTCTTCTTTCAGAACCCCTCTTCAAGCTGAAGCTGGTTCTTTTGCAGGTGGTGCCCAAACAGGGACTGAGACAGGATAGGTAACAGGTAAGTATGGCACCAATCTATTGTGATACTGATTTGCTCTGATATATTGACCCTGCAAACTTTCCCATTGTCTTATTTTCAAGCATAAAATAATAGTATCAGGTACTAGGGGATATCTCAATGGTTAAAGCACTTGTCTTGAAACCCTGAGGACTAGAACTTGGATCCCAGTGCCCAGACATGAGCATGGTGATCCACCTGCATTTCCAGTGCTCAAAGGGCAGATACAAGCAATTCCTGATCAAGTCAGCTGGAAAACTAACCAAATATGGGAGTTCTGGGTTCAATCAAACAACTCTGTCAGGATGAATAAAATAGACTATGATCAAAGAAATCTGTCTATCATATGTTAGCTTTGGGCATGGGCTCTCAAATGCACAGAAACATATATATTACCCTCACGCTCATGTACTCTCACTAACCTGCCCACATGCCAACACTATACACACTTATAATAAGAAAACATAAGACTTCAATAATCTTAAAGAAAAATTAAAATGGCTAAGAATATGTCTCAGCAGGTAAAGGCACTTGCTGCCAAAGCTGATGACCTGAGTTTGGTTAGAGAGACCTATACATGGAAGGAGAGATTTGACTCCCATAAGCTGTCCTCTCACATTCACAAGCTTGCATGCACATACACAGACTGAAAATAAACACAATGTAAAAAGAATAGTATAAGGAAATTAATAGGCGACTTGAAGGGATGCTAACTGCACAAGTAAAGTGAAAATTATCAGATAACCATTGTCAGGATAGGTGTAAAGTGATTGCTCCATGAATGGAAACTAACTTGAAATCATTCGTGCAAGCTTGAGAAACATTGCATGTCAACAGGTCTTGCATCAGAAAATGATTATTCATATCTGTGTGCATATGGAAACCTAGTCTGATAGCATGCAAGCATGAATGGAGCAAATGTGGCCACACAGAAATGAAACTCACTACCTTAGCTTCATCACAAACCCATAAGTCATGTGGATGATACATTGGCTTTCTATTGCAAACACACTAGTGTCTCTAGAAAACAGTATAAATGTTTGATCCTGCTTCTCCCTTCCAGTCCCATGCTCCCAGAAATAAAACACAAACTCAAATATATTTAGGAATACTTTGGCCATATAGCTAGGCTCTTCTCTGACTAGATTATAACTTATTGCATCCTATTTGCTCTAATCTGCATTCTGCCATATGGCTGATTACCTATGCTCAGGTACCATGTGCCCATCTTGTCACATCTTCCCAGGTGAATCTCCTAAACCTGACTCTATCCCAGCATTCTTTCTGCCTTTCAGTTGTCCCACCTTCTAGTCTACCATTCCTATATGCCATAGTTTTTTTTAACTGACAGGTGATGCATCCATACAACACACAAGATATTTTCTCTATGAAAAGGAAGTAAGTTATAAGGTCCACTCTGAATGGATAACTGTGCTTCTTCCTCCAACTTTAATCCTGTCCTCTTTCATTTTACTGTCTATGGACAGTGTATGCTGAGCCATCATCATAAGCACAGTGGCCTCCAAATGGCAGTAATGATGTCACCCCTCAAACAGTTGTCAAGTTAAGTGGAAGAAGAGAAAGGAAATAGTGTAAGCAGACAACATAGCAAGATGTGTTTTATTTAAATTGCTAAAGGGATGTTAAAAGATTGAAGGAAAGACAGAGTTCTCAAAATAAAAGCAGAGCTTGGTTAGAGTCCTAAAAGCCATTAAGCTGAGCAAAGGAGTGAAAATTTCAAGTGCTTGAAGATCTGTTTAGCTCTCTAGTCTTCCTCTTTCCAGTTCAAGTGTGTTCTGCCTGTGCTTGCACAACACTTTGCAATGTTCACAGCTACACCACAACTGTTAATCCCTCCTTTTCTTGATGCTTTCTTTCAAATCTCAGTACTCTATAACTAACATCAAAAGAAAGGTTGTGCTTGTCACTTTAATAGTCTAATATTGTCCAGTATGGAGGCACTGAACAAGAGCTATGCAAATTTTTTACCAAATTAACATTGAAGGGAAGAATTGTTTGTGAGAAAACACACTAGGGAGTCAGTCAATCTACCTAGAATACGAAATGATGCAGAGAATTGGCACAACTGTAATTTCTGTAATGTGCAAGAACCTCAGAGCTTTTGCAGTACCAAGTAATGGTAACTAAACCTTGGAAACCAAATTCTATAGTCCATATACTTCAGCTGGCACTCATTTACTACGGCTATGGAAGTAGAACAGCAGGTGCCTACTGTAAATATTTAATTTTATATAATATATTATATATATTAATGTAAAAATTTTAAAGCAAAATATATTTTACCTTAATAATTTTAAACTCTCTGAGGCTTCCTTCCTGCATCTGTACCTCACCTAACCTACATCTGGATTTTGCTATGTTAACATTAATCTCTAGTATTTTGATGTGATAAGGACTTGGTACATGATAAATGACATTGCTGAGTAGAATTTTCCAGATTTCCTGAAAACTACAGAAATGGGAAACTTTTAAATGTTGTATAATTTGATCATCTAGAATCTGCATGAGTCAGCATTCATTGTCTGGGTTAGAAGTTATCTAACCTGGGTGACAGCTGGCTGTTTAATCAATTGTACTTCAAATGTGACAACACATTTTCTTTCTCTCTGAATCTGTGTCCTCCAGACCATCACATGGTAACTGGAGATAATTTAAGGAACTACTGAGTCTTGCAGGAGAAAGATACTTTAACCAAACCTAGCATTACCATACCACAGTGTTTTTCAAGCCTGGAAGAGTTGCACACCAATAAAATAAATTCCTAACTAGGAGGAAATGTGATTCATACACAAATCCATGCAAAAGTGAAGGAAACTGATGGAATGACTTAGAAAAGGACATGAACTTAGCTACAATCCTCTCACCATCGGTACTGGAGCAATCCACAAGCACTCTGGTAATCAGCCTCCGCCCAGCAGGTCTCCTGCACAGTGCTGCTCTCTGAGTTCAGATGTGCCATTCCCAGCTGCTTCATTTATTAAGGACATACACCTGCTGATGTCTTTCCTCACAGCAATGGAAATAGTTTCTCTCTGGCAGTCTGGCATCTCCAAACCAATGCCATGTTGCTACTTGTGTTAAGTCCCTCAGGACAAAAAGCAAAGATAGAGGCAATCAGAGACTCATATCTCATTCCCAACCAAGCATGGTGTTCCAAAAATTATACTACACATCTGAATCTCCACCTGTCTTGGCAACTATCAGTGACTTTAGAGGATTTTACTGTATATATTCTTACAAAGGAAACATGTTAGAATGATAAAGCCTCAGTTCTTCCACTACGGACCATACTGTGTGTGTGTGTGTGTGTGTGTGTGTGTGTGTGTGTGTGTGTGTGTGTGTGTGTGTGTATTATCTACAGAAAGACCCTAACTCAAGAAAATCAAGAAAATATGTTAAGGGCTTTTTGTTTATGTGGAAATCTGTTGCTATAATCTGTCTTTAAGCTGGGAGTGGTTATGGGTGCCAGTAATCTGTACACTTGGAAGCCTGGAGGAGAAGAAAACCATTTTCTAGTACATTCTGCATAATGTAATGAGTCTCTCTCTCTCTCTCTCTCTCTCTCTCTCTCTCTCTCTCTCTCTCTCTCTCTCTCTCTCTCTGTCCCTCTCTCTCTCCCTCCCTCCCTCTCCCTCTCCCTCTCCCTCTCAACACACACATACTTGGCAAATAAATCTCTCTGTTGTATCATACACACACACACACACACACACAAATGAAACTGTCTCTAATATCAGTCACTGCATGAAGCACAGAAGTCCAGAGTTGGTGACAGGTCAAGCTTGGAGTAGAAAGGATTTGAAACAATCAAAATAGGTCAAAACTCTCCAGTTCTTACTCAGGAAAACTTTATTTCCTAGTTCAGAGCAGAGATTTTTTTATGTTTAGCCAAATAGCAAGAACAATGGTGACTTGCCCAAGTCTCTCTAAGGTAGTCTGCTGCAGGAATCCATGTTGATGGACAGACTCCAGGCCAGCCACCACCACTTCACAGCTATGGCCATGGCTCCTCTGACAGCTGCCCCTCATTGATTGTACACAGCAGAAACAAAAGCAGGAGTTAATTTGTTGCTCAGTACAGGATGAGATTTGGCCTGGAGGTTTCTCATGAGGTTAACGAAAATTCAGAGTGAAGCTTCCTATCTGAGGACATGCACCCATCTACCCCTTCTGTCCATTTTAGCCCCCATATCTATATTGCAGTCGGGAGCCTGCTCTTGCTACCTCCCTCTCATCTTCCACAAGCACATTTCTAACACCTCCCCTGGATGTCTAAACTCATTGAGAGTGTCCGTCCTTAAGAAAGCTTGATTTTTTTTTGTTATGTAATGATACAGAAAGCATAAAATTATGCCCAATTTCTATGCATACAGGTGCCATTTTGGTACCTTCATTAACATGTCTGTGTTTTAGCATTCCTAGCAAGACTGGATTTCTTCTATTATGTTCATTGAGAATTCGAACCATCCAAGTAGTTAGCATAAAACTCAATTCCCTCTTCATGCACCATACAATGCAGTGGTTTGAACATGAATGGCCCCATAGGCTCATGTGTTTGAATGCTTGGCCCAAAAGGAATGACACTTTTAGGACATGAGGCCTTGTTGGAGTAGGTGTGTGGCTTTGTTAGAGGAAATTTGTCTCTGTGGGGGCAACTGTGAGCTCTCAGATGCTCAAGCAAGGCCTAGTGTGTCTCAGTCCCCTTCTGCAGATCAAGATGTAGAACTCTCAGCTCCAGCACCATGTCTGTCCACATGTGCCATGCCTTCTCACTGTAACAATAATGGACTAAACCCCTGAACTGTAAGCTGCCGGGAGCACAGCCCGGCAGAGGCAGAGGTGTTCTTTCTTCTTGGTTCTTCTTGAGGCAGGGGAGGGGGGAAGAGCGTAGGCGGGGATAAGACTGTCTTACGAAATTCTGAGGGTAAGACTTTGTCTTTTGGGAAATTTAGGGTTGCTGTATAATAAAAAGTTTACTTATCTAAGTCTAAGTTACTATGCTACTGTAGCTGACCTGTCTTCTATAAGCCTCTGAGGTCAGAAACTGCAGTTTCTGCCATTTAGCACCTCTTCCTCAAACTGCTAAAGATTAGGTAAATTGCCTTTGTACTGTCTCCACAGGAACCGCTGGGCTCTAATTTCAGCCTGCTAGTCAGAAGTCGCAGGGAGAAAAATGGGACACTTAGAGAAGTGGTTAATGAGTTTATTACTAAGTTGTAAAATGTTTCCTATGAAAGCTATCTAAGAGGGAAAGTGGAAATATCTTAAGTGGAGAAAAGGAAAAATTCTTCTAGATGGGGAAAGGTAAAAAGTGTGTGTGTGTGTGTGTGTGTGTGAGAGAGAGAGAGAGAGAGAGAGAGAGAGAGAGAGAGAGAGAGAGAGAGAGAGAAGAGATGAGATGATTCTCTCTTTTGTCTTCAGTACTTATACATCTTTCACAATACATGATCACATGTTACAAAGTTCATCACAAGTTCACACAAAAATCAAACCATAAATTTAAATAGAAGTTGACAACAGAGAATGTTTACATGCATATCCATTAGGAGTAATTATCTAGCTAAACATCTACCATTTGCCTTCTCTATAGGTTCATAGAAAGTTTAACACCATAACTAAGTTATAAGTGAAGTTTTGTATAGATAAACCCAGTCAATATTTTATCTTCTGTCCTAGCACCTATAATAAATCATTAGTTCCCTTTTTATGACCTTTGGTTAATTGTTTTACAACCTCTTGGAATGTGCTCTGAGTAGGAGAAAGTGCGGTTGCCATCTAAGAGCAATTAACTGCTGACACTTGGGAGACTGGCAGAGTTCTCACTGCAGTTTTGACTATCAGAAAAGGACCTAATAGAAATTCCACTATAAAAGAGCTTAATAATCATGGATATAATTTTAGGAATTCTTATAGGATCATCATTAAAACTTAAGTCATCTATTTGTCTATATAGCACCACTATAAGACAGTACATCTTTGTGAATCTGCAGAGATCTGCTCCAAGGGGTGTGCTATTACTTATTGATTATTATATATGTATAATCATAACAGGAAAAGCATGTTAATAGCAGGAATCTTTCCTAAAATTAGTCCCCCACAGCCTTGCTGAATGAGGGCTCACCTGTCACAGATTATATAATAATCCTAAGCAGGCCATTTCAGGATGATCACCTGCTAGTATATTAGCTTGTCCCATTATGGCTCCCAACAGTAAGCCACTCTCAATTAAAATGTTTTCCTTTATAAGAGTTGCAATTGTCATGGTGTCTCTTCACAGCAATAGAAATCCTAACAGACAAAGGAAATACGTGTTGAGTATTGTTCAAGCTGCTCTCCCACATGGCTTTCATTACTACCAAGATAATTAATGTCCCAAACAAAAGAACTGCCTCATGAACCTCTATGTACAAACATGTTAAATATATTAAAGGGCTCCCACGACTGCTGAAGGCCACACTATAGGTAACAAAGAGTCAGTTCACCTTCCTCAAAGCTCTTTTTTCCATGAGATATTTTCTTTATTTGCATTTCAAATATTATACCCTTCCCTTTTTTCCCATCCAAAAACACCATATCCCATTTCCCCTACCCCTGTGCACCAAACCACCCACTCCTGCTTCCCTGTCCTGGCATTCCCCTACACTGGGGCATCAGCCTTCACAGGACCAAGGGCTTCTCCTCTCATTGATGTCCAAAAAGGCCATCCTCTGCTACATATGCGGCTGTAGCAATGGGCCCCTCCATGTATACTCTTTGGTTGGTGGTTTTGTCCCTGAGAGCTCTGGAGTTACTATTTGGTTCATATTGTACTTCCTCCTATGGGGCTGCAAAGCCCTTTAGCTCCTTGGGTCCTTTCTCTAGCTCCTCCATTGGGGACCCTGTGCTCAGTCCAATGGTTGACTGAGAGCATCCACCTCTGTATTTGTCAGGTACTAGCAGAGCCTCTCAGGAGACAGCTATATCAGGCTTCTATCAGCAAGCACTTGTTGGCATTCACAATACTGTCTGCGTTTGGTAACTGTATATGTCATGGATACCCAGTTGGGGCTGTCTCTAGATGGTCTTTCTTCCAGTCTCTGCTCTACACTTGTCTCTGTATCTCCTTCCAAGGATATTTGTTCCCCCTTCTAAGAAGCACTAAAATATCCACAATATGGTCTTCTTTCTTCTTGAGCTTCATGTGGTATGTGAATTGTGTCTTGGGTATTCCGACCTTCTAGGCTAATATCCACTTATTCGATGTGTGTTCTTTTGTGATCTTACTCACGATGACAATTTCTAGTTCCATCTATTTGCCTATGAATTTCATGAATTCATTGTTTTTAATACTGAGTAGTACTCCATTGTGTAAATGTACCACATTTTCTGATCCATTCTTCAGTTGAGGGACATCTGGGTTCTTTCTAGCTTCCAGGTATTATAAATGAGGCTGCTATGACCATAGTGGAGCATGTGTCCTTATTACATGTTGGAGCATATTTTGGGTATATGCCCAGGAGTGGTATAGCTGAATCCTCACATAGTATACTATGTCCAATTTTCGAAGGAACTGCCAGACTGATTTCCAGAGGGGTTGTATCAGTTTGCAATCTCACCAGCAATGGAGGAGTGTTACTCTTTCTCCATATCCTAGCCAGCACCTGATGTCTTCTGAGATTTTGATCTTAGCCATTCTGACTGGTATGAGGTGATAGCTCAAGGTTGTTTTAATTTGCATTTCCCTGATGTCTAAAGATGTTGAACACTGCTTTATCTGCTTCTCAGCCATTCAGTATTCCTCAGTTGAGAATTCATTGTTTAGCTCTGTACCCCACTTTTAATAGTGTTATTTGGATCTCTGGAGTCTAATTTCTAGAGTTCTTTGTACATATTGGATACTAGCCATCTATTGGATGTAGGAATGGTAAAGATCTTTTTCTAATTTGTTAGTTGTTGTTTTTCCCTATTAACAGTATCCTTTACCTTACAGAAGCTTTCCAACTTTATGAGGTCCCATTTCTTAATTCTTGATCTTAGAGCATAAGCTATTGGTGTTCGGTTCAAGAACATTTCCCCTATGTCCATGTTCTCTAGGCTCTTCCCCACTTTCTTTTCTATTAGTTTCAGTGTATCTGGTTTTATGTGGAGGTCCTTGATCAACATGGACTTGAGCTTTGTACAAGGAGATAAGAATGGATCAATTTGCATTCTTCTGCATGCTGACTGCCAGTAGAACCAGCATCATTTATTGAAAATGATGTTTTTCCTCCACTGGTTGGTTTTAGTTCCTTTGTCAAAGTTCAAGTGACCATAGGTGTGTGGGTTCATTTCTGGGTCTTCAACTCTATTCCATTGATCTACCTGCCTGTCACTGTACCAATACCACACAGATTTTAACACCATTGCTCTGTAGTACTGCTTGAGGTCTGGGATACTGATTCCCCCAGAAGTTCTTTTACTGTTGAGAATAGTTTTAGCTATCCTGGGTTTTTTGTTATTCCAGATTAATTTGAGAATTGGTCTTTCTAACTCTATGGAGAATTGAGTTGGGATTTTGATGGAGATTGCATTGAATCTATATATTGCTTTTGGCAAGATGGCCATTTTTACTATATTAATCCTGCCAATCCATGAGCATGAAAGATTTTTCCATCTCCTGAGATCTTCCTCGATATCCTTCTTAAGAGACTTGAAGTTCTTGTCATACAGCTCTTTCACTTGTTTGGTTATAGTCAAACCAAGATACTTTATATTGTTTGTGACTATTGTAAAGGGTGATGTTTCCCTAATTTCTTTCTCAGCCTGTTTATCCTTTGAGTAGAGGAAGGCTACTGATTTCTTTGAGTTAATTTTATATCCAGTCACTTTGCTGAAGTTGTTTGTCAGGTTTAGGAGTTCTCTGGTGGAATTTTGGGGGTCACTTAAGTATACTAATATATCATCTGCGGATAGTGATATTTTGACTTCTTCCTCTCCAATTTGTATCCCTTTGACCTCCTTTTGTTGTCTAATTGCTCTGGCTAAAACTTCAAATACTATATTGAATAGGTAAGAAGAGAGTGGGCAGCTTTGTCTAGTCCTTGATTTAGATCTTGATTGATTCAGGTTTCTCTCAATTTACCTTGATGTTGGCTACTGGTTCGCTGTATATTGCTTTTACTATGTTTAGGTATAGGTCTTGAATTCCTGATCTTTCCAAGACTTTTATCATGATAGGGTGTTGGATTTTGTCAAATGCTTTATCAGCATCTAAGGAAAAGATCATGTATTTTTTTCCTTTGAGTTTGTTTATATAGTGGATTAAGTTGATGGACTTCCATATATTGTACCATCCCTGCATCTCTGGAATGAAGCCTACTTGATCATGATGGATGATCACTTTGATGTGTTCTTGGATTTAGTTTTTGAGAATTTAATTGAGCATTTTTGCATTGATATTCATAAAGGAAATTGGTCTGAAGTTGTCTTTCTTTGTTGGGTCTTTGTGTGATTTAGGTATCAGAGGAATTGTGGCGTACTCTTGGCTGGTCCCACTTTGGACAGTTTTTGGAGAAAAAGTTGAGATCTCACCTCTGAGCCCAGGAGTGAGAGCACTGCTTGGAGACCAGATCTCTCCTGGTGGAACCTGTACACAGAGGACTGTGGAACAGCCTTAGCTCCTGGATGCAGATGTCGACAAGAACTTCTCCAAGCTCTTATTGAACAGAGTAACTGGTAAAGAGAATCAGCTACAGATCTAGCATGGGCTGCAAGAGTTATTGTTCCTGGGCTTATGAAAAATAACAAAATCCAATTTCTCAGTGGATGACATTATCTTCTTTGTATGAACATTGGGCTATTAATTTGTAGCTCTTGACTTACAATAAGGACACACTTGTCTTTTACTTTTGTTGTGGCCATCATCATTTTTCCCTCCTGATTTATTCAAACTGTACCTTGCTATGAACCACCTGAAAGTATGTTTATGGTTCATCCATCTGTAAAGCTGTCTGTTTCCTTCTTTCTGTTTCTATTTTATCTTAATGATTCTCATAAGTCTTTTCCTTCAGGATAGCCATGGGATCCTGAGTTCTAATCCTTCATGTCTTATCACTGCTTACAGGTCCTTCATCTCTCATGTCAGCTGCTTCATAAACAATTTTAAAAGGCATCAGCTTTGAACTATGGAATTGAACATTATATAAGATGTCTCCTAGTGTATGAGACATGAGTACACAAAGCTTATCTGACATGCTCAGACAACCAAATATGCTCCTCTTCTGAACCCAGAGTCATGATTTTACCCATTTGGATCAAGATGCATAATCTCTTGAATGTTTAAGTACAAAAGATTGTTCCATCTTATCTTCCAACTAAATTGGATTTGTTTTCCAGGAATATCATTTGTACACTACTATGTGTTCACAATATCTCACTCATAGTAGACATTCAGTAAGGTGATAGGCAGTGACTTCTTACCTGTAGCAGACCTAGGCAGGAACAAGCCTCATTAAATCTCCGTCTACATCCCCACTTTCTCTATAAAATACAATGATTTTTGTAGCCTTGATAGGTAAGCCAAGGACTTCCTTTCAGAGACTGGACTCCATAGGAAAACATGAAAGAATAATAGAAAAGAAACTGAGATGAACCCAAAAAGAAATAGACTATTTATTAAAGTTATAGTGGAAAACTTCCCAAACCTAGAAAATGAACACAGAGGCATTTAGGATGCTCAATATACATGAAAAAAGCAGAACTTTCCTGACACAACAGACTCCAGTGAAATTCAGAACATAACTAGAGAATGATTTAAACATTTAAACTCCAAAAAGCTATAAAACCTAGAAGAAATCGATACTTCTAAATGCACATGACTTAACAAAATTAAAGCCAAAAGATACAAAAAACTAAAACAGACCTATTACGAAGAAGGAAACTGAGATTGTAATCAAAAGTCTCCCCACATATAAAATCTTAAATCACAGAGTCACTGCATAATTTTATCACACTTTTAAGGAATGTCTAATACCATCAATTCTCAATTTGTCTCACAAGATTAATGCTGCAAAATTCTTCAATGGCAGTGACTATGCAACATCTGCAGGAAATAGCATATGAGTGCTTCAGTGTTAGGACTCTACTCCAGCAAGGCCATGGAGACTCCTCACTTGGCAAGAACCTGTGGTGAATGTGGTGGCCTGTATGCTTATTACCTGGATCACATGTGCTACAGAGTCTCCTTGCTTTCTCTATACTGTCTATACTCATAGCAAAATTCAGTTCACATTGTTAGTCACAGGCAAGGCTGGGATCATGCAGGTTGAAAGCCCTGTAGATGATTCTGTACTCTTTCAAGGGGTAAAACCCTCCTTTCCTCTTTTTGTCTCTATCAGCCCTCCAGAAGTGAGCATTAATCCCGGGTATTTGGAATCATGTAATCATGTCTCTAGAGAAGCAGCTACAGTCACACTGAGGAAGCCAGGGGCAGTTGTGGAGAGCAGTGGGTCCTGCTTGCATAGCTATTTTGAGGAAGCTATGTCCGATCAACTGAAACTTAAAATGAGGAAACTATGTCCGATCCACAAAGACTCAAAATGGGGATGCTTTCTGACCAACAGAGGCTTAAAAAATAAGGAAGCTATGTCTGATCAACAGAGGTTTAAAATGGTTCTTTGAAAGATCAGGTGCATATCAGGAAAAGTTTCTTGGTACAATATATATTCCTCTGTCTGCAATTTTTAAAGTATTATGACAGATGGGTGCTGTGTGATGACTGGAATTATACCCACAAATGTTTAATCTGTCTCTCACCTTGCATAACTATGTAACCATTTTTGCTTCCAGCTGGGGATGTGCTCATACCTACAGGACATGCCCAGCTAGATATTTATTTTTGGCTTGCTGAAATTGTGCTTTGTAATGAAAAATAAGTTTAGGACCTGACGGGAGGGGAGAAAGAGGGAAAGAAACTATTGGGGGCCTTTTCTAATGATGGAGCTTTATAATGTTGAAACTATGATTTCTTTTAATAAAATAGTTATATCACTGCTCATGGGAGCAGGACTGTGACTGTATAAATAAAGGTGGGCTGGAGCTATTTGGGGCCACTTACTTGAAAGTCAACAGGTGGCCAGTGTCTTCACCTTTGCTGACACACCTTCCCTGTCTCAGGACCTGAACCTTGTAACTGGATTTAGTCTCAGGTACTTCAAATCTACTATTATCCTGTAGGTAAAACCAGATAAAGACACAAAAAGAGAAACTACAGACTAGTTTTCCTGATGAACATATTTGAAAAATTTCTCACTAAAATACATGCAAATAATATTCAAGATCATACTAAGAAGATCATGTATCACAACCAAGTGAGTTTCATTGCACAGGTGCAAGGTTGGTTCAACATATGCAAAATCCATAAATATAAGATATCACATAAATAAATTGAAGAACAGAAATTATGTAATCCTCTCAATAAATGCCAAAATTCATTTGACAGGTCTCTTTTTTTTTCACACCTGTCTGAAAAATACTTTATTGCAGTAATTTGGCACATAAAAGTAGCTATCAAATTGTTGTTTCAAACTTCCCACAAAAGGAGCAATAGAGAATATTCACCAGTTTATCCAACAAGGCTAGTAGAAAGTTGATACAAAACTCAGAAGAGGCAAATGTAAGAAAGAAAATTATACAGATAATTCACTTTAGAGAAGAATCAAAATGATATTCCTGAGGAAAGATCATAGGCTTATGCTTCTAAATGCTTGATTCCCCAGTTAGTAGAATTTTGGGGGAAGGATTAGGAGGTATGGCACTGGAATGGAGGTTGGAGGAGGTGTGTCACTAGGGGTAGGCTTTGCAGGTTCAAAAGCCAACACATGTCAGGAGCCATAATGCGACAAGCTAAATAATAGCAGGTGATCATCTTGAAATGGCTTGCTTCAGATTATTATATAATCTGTGACAGGTGAGCCCTTATGAAGCAAGGCTGTAAGGGACTCATTTTGGGAACAATTCCTGCTGTTAATATGCTTTTCCTGTTATTATTAAATATATAATAATCAATAAGTAGTAGCACACCCCTTTGGAGCAGATCTCTGCAGATTCACGAAGATGTACTGTCTTATAGTGATGCTATGTAGACAAACAGATGACTTAAGTTTTAATGATGGTCCTATAAGAATTCCTAAAATTATATCTGTGATAATTAAACTCTTTTATAGTAGGACTGCTATTAGGTCCATTTCTTTCTTTTTTTTTTAATTTTTATTTTCTATATTTCTTTTTTATTTTCTAAGTTTTTTTTATTTACATTCCAAATCATTTCCCCTTTCCCGTTAACTCCCTCCCTGAAAGTCCCATAAGCCCCCTTCCCTCCCTCTTTTCTCCATTCAACCCCCTCTCTTTTCTCTGTCCTGGCGTTCCCCTACATCCAGTCTTTCCAGGACCAGGGGTCTCTCCTTCCATCTTATTAGGAATCTATTGATATGCGAATTGTGTCTAGGGTATTCCTAGATTCTGGGTTAATATCACCTTATCAGTGACTGCATACGATGTGTGTTCTTTTGTGATTGGGTTACCTCACTAAGGATGATATTTTCAAGTTCTGACCATTTGCCTAGGAATTTCGTGAATTCATTGTTTTTAATTGCAGAGTAGTATTCCATTGTGTAGATATACCACATCTTCTGAATCCATTCCTCCGTTGAGGGACATCTGGGTTCTTTCCAGCTTCTGGCTATTATAAATAAGGCTGCTATGAACATAGTGGAGCATGTGTCCTTATTGCATGCAGGTAGAGCCTCTGGGTATATGCCCAGGAGTGGTATAGCCGGATCCTCCGGGAGTGTCATGCCCAGTTTTTTGAGGACTTGCCAGACTGCTTTCCAGAGTGGTTGTACCAGCTTGCAATTCCACCAGCAGTGGAGGAGTGTTCCTCTTTCTCCACATCCTCGCCAACAACTGCTGTCTCCTGTGTTTTTGATCTTAGCCATCCTGACTGGTGTGAGATGGAATCTCAGGGTTGTTTTGATTTGCATTTCCCTAATGACTAAGGATGATGAACATCTCTTTAGGTGCTTCTCAGCCATTAGAGATTCTTCAGGTGAGAACTCTTTGTTTAGCTCTGTACCCCATTTTTTAATAGGGTTACTTGCCTCTCTGGAGTTTAACATCTTGAGTTCTTTGTATATATTGGATATTAGCCCTCTGTCGGATGTAAGGTTGGTAAAGATCATTTCCCAGTTAGTTGGTTGCCGCTTTGTCTTTTTGACAGTGTCTTTTGCCTTGCAAAAACTTTGTAATTTAATGAGGTCCCATTTGTCAATTGTTGATCTTAGAGCATAAGCTATTGGAGTTCTATTCAGGAAATTCTCCCCTGTGCCAATATGTTCAAGGTTCTTCCCTAGTTTCCTTTCTATTAGTTTCAGTGTGTCTGGTTTTATGTGGAGATCCTTGATCCACTTGGAATTGAGCTTAGTGCAAGGAGATAAGAATGGGTCAATTTGCATTCTTCTGCATGTTAACCTCCCCTTCACGATAGCCACAAACCATATAAAGTATCTTGGCGTGACTCTAACCAAACAAGTGAAAGATCTGTATGACAAGAACTTCAAGTCTCTGAAGAAAGAAATTGAAGAAGACCTCAGAAGATGGAAAAATCTGCCATGCTCATGGATTGGCAGGATTAATATAGTAAAAATGAGCATCTTACCAAAAGTAATATACAGATTCAATGCAATCCCCATCAAAATCCCAACTCAATTCTTCATAGAGTTAGAAAGAGCAATTCAAAAATTCATCTAGAATAACAGAAAACCCAGGAGATTTAAAACTATTCTCAAGAGTAAAAGAACTTCTGGGGGAATCAGTATCCTGGACCTCAAACTGTACTACAGAGCAATAGTGTTAAAAACTGCATGGTACTGGTACAGTGACAGGCATGTAGATCAATGGAACAGAATTGAAGACCCAGAAATGAATCCATACTCCTATGGTCACTTGATCTTTGACAAAGGAGCTAAAACCTTCCAGTGGAAAAAGATAGCCTTTTCAACAAATGGTGCTGGCTCAACTGGAGGTCAACATGCAGAAGAATGCAAATTGACTCATTCTTATCTCCTTGCACTAAGCTCTATATTCTTTATTTACATTTCAAATGATTTCCCCTTTCCCAGTACCCCCTTCCCGAAAGTCCCATAAGCCCTCTTCCCTCCCCCATTCCCCACTTACCTAAGAATTTCATGAATTCATTGTTTTTAATTGCTGAGTATTATTCCATTGTGTAAATATACATAGAAAATATCTCTGATAAAATTGAAGAAATATATAGAAAAAAATTTAAGATTGAATATTTCATGGAAAAATTATACAGATAAAATGGTAGGCACAAAAACATTCCTAAATTGATTGAAAGTGGAACTACAAACACCCCACCACCACCCCCTCCCCCGATGAAACCAAAGATCTACATGAAAAACACCTCTGACAAAATCGAAGAAATACACAGAAAAATGTGAAAATTAAAGATTATCATGGAAAATAATACAGTCAAAATGGTAGACACAAAAAGCATTACTGAATTGAAAGAGGAGTCACAAACATTTTCTGATAAAATTGAAGATCCACTTGAAAAACATCTCTATTAGAGTATGTTTTTTGTTGGGGAATTGAGTCTATTGACATTATAAGATATTAGGGAATAGTGATTGTTGCTTCCTGTTATTTTTGATGTTCTTTTTATGTTTGTGTGGTTACTTTCTTTTGGTTTGTTGGAAAAAGATTACTTTCTTGCTTTTTCTAGGGTGTAATTTCCCTCCTCACGTTGGTGTTTTCCCTCTATTATCCTTTGTAGGGCTGGATTTGTGGAAAGATATTGTGTAAATTTGGTTTTATCATGGAATATCTTGGTTTCTCCATCTATGGTAATTGAGAGTTTTGCTGGGTATAGTAGTTTGGTCTGGCATTTGTGTTCTCTTAGGGTCTGTATGAGATCTGCCCAGGATCTTCTGGTTTTCATCGTCTCAGGTGAGAAGTCTGGTGTAATTCTGATAGGCCTGCCTTTATAGGTTACTTGACCTTTTTCCCTTACTGTTTTTAAAATTCTTTCTTTGTTTAGTGCATTTGGTGTTTTGATTATTATGTGCTGGGAAGACTTTCTGGTCTGGTCCAGTCTGTTTGGAGTTCTGTAGGCTTCTTGTATGTTCATGGACATCTCTTTCTTTAGATTAGGGAAGTTTTCTTCCATAATTTTGTTGAAGATATTTACTGGCCCTTTAAGTTGGAAATCTTCACTCTCTTCTATACCTATAAGCCTTAGGTTTGGTCTCTGCATTGTGTCCTGGATTTCCTGGATGTTTTGGCTCAGGAGCTTTTTGTATTTTGCATTTTCTTTGACTGTTGAGTCAATGTTTTCTATGGTATTTTCAGCCCCTGAGATTCTTTCTTCTATCTCTTGTATTCTGTTGTTAATGCTTGCATTTATGACTCATGAATTTTTTCCAAGATTTTCTATCTCCAGAGATGTCTCACTTTGTGATTTCTTTATTATTTCTACTTCCATTTTTAGATCCTGGATGGTTTTGTTCAGTTCCTTCGCTTGTTTGTTTGTGTTCTCCTGTAATTCTTTAAGGGATTTTTGTGTTTCCTCTTTAAGGGCCTCTACCTGTTCTCCCATGCTCCCCTGTATTTCTTTCAGGGATTTTTGTGTTTCCTCTTTAAGGGCCTTTACCACTTGAACTATGTTCTCCTGTATTTCTTTAAGGGAGTTATTTATGCCTTTCTTGATGTCCTCTAACAGCATTGTGAGAAGAGACTTTAAATCTAACTCTTGCTTTTCTGGTGTGCTGGGGCATCCTGGACTTGCTGTGGTGGGAGAACTGGGCTCTGATGTTGCCAAGTAGCCTTGGTTTCTGTTGGTAGGGTTCTTGCGCTTGCCTTTCACCATCTGGTTATCTCTGGTGTTAGTTGGTCTTGTTGTCTCTGGCTGGAGATTGCCCCTTCTATGGGCCAGTAAACCTGTGTCTGTATTCCTGGGAGACCAACTCTCTTCTGGCAGGGTCTGTGCACAGAAGGCTGTGGAGCTGTCTGGTTCCCTGCTGCAAATGACAGCCGGAAGGGAAAACTCCTGTCCCAGCTACTCCAATGATCATATGCCTTGTGCGCTCCTAGCTGTACCCCTCCAGAGAAAACGTGGAGATCTTACCTCCTCACTCAGAAGTGAAATCGCTGCTGGGAGTTCACTCTCTCCCTCCTAGTGGGCTAAGTACAGAAGGCTGTGGAGCTGCCTGGTTCCCTGCTGCAAATGGCAGCCGGAAGGGAAGACTCCTGTCCCAGCTGCTCCACTGATCTTGTGCCCTGTGTGCTCCTAGCTGTACCCCTCCAGAGAGAAGGTGGAGAGCTCACCTCCGCACTCAGAAGTGAAATTGCTGCTGGGAGATCATTCTCTTCTGGTGGGCTAAGCACAGAAGGCTATGGAGCTGCCTGGTTCCCTGCTACAAATGGTGGCTGGAAGCTGACAGGTTTCAATATACCTTCATGATTAAAGTTCTGGAGACATCTTATAAATCTGAATTGTTAAACATTGCTTGTCTCTAGCTTTTTACTATCTTTTAAGCCTAGAAAGCATAATTCTGTGAATAACTAGACTAGTATCCGACATGACAATGAGTTTGTTTGACTAATTGTTAAGTTGCATTTCTGAGCAGCTTATAAAAGGACTAGAGCAAATCCTATCACTTTTAAATGAGTTGTGCAGGTTCGATGCCTTATACAAGATGTGAAATATATATACCTAATATGCTGTAAGCAAATATAACTTTAATCTTGTACCAATATACAAAGATATATATCTATGTAAGATTTTTGGCTAGTAGTAGCTCTATAGTTTAAGAGTAGAATCAATAATCTACCCACATTACTATTATCCCTACATTATGCTTATATTCCCTTATGCTTATTTTCTACCTTTCTCCTCCTACATAAGAGAGAATGACAGAAAAAGATAGAGAAATCCTTGAGTCTGACATACTATACCTTGTTTACTTCCTAATCCAGACCATTAACAGCTTCCATCCAACTCCTTTAAGCAACAATGAACATCTATAATCTACTGACTAACCACAAAACTATCTACCCCTCCTACTGGAAATGGGTGTTGTTTCTTTAAAATTGCTTCCTGCTGATTTTGAACATAGTTTTGTTGTTGCTGTCATTGTTTGTTTGCTTGTTTGTTTGTTTGTTTGTTTTTGGCAGGGGAAAAGAAATTTGGGAAGTGGTTAAGTATTAAAAAACAAGCTGCAAATTTTGTTGTCCAGTCTCTGAATGCTATTAAAAAAAACTGCAGGTTTAAATAAAGTCCTGATTGGAGCAATCTGTCAAGATGAACCAGGCAAGCGAGCTGCTTTGAAATTGTCCTGGAAGCAAATTTTGATGAAACAGCGACTGAGGCAGTCTGGGGCTGGATCAAGCAGGATGCTGAGATAAATATATCTCATAATTCAGCATCCTGGAGGATGACTCTTATCAAGGCCACCTCCTTGGTGTTCAGTCCTTATGCTTTGTAAACATGTAAACTCTGGCAAGTAATATACATTTCTGCAATAACATATGTTTGGAGCATGCAAAGTGCACAGATTGGTTAGAGATGAGTCCTTGCTCAGCAGGTAGAAGACACTTGTCTTTCTTATTCTAGTTTGGTCTGTAAAGCTAAACTGCAACATAAATCTCCATCCATGCCATATGAAAGGATGGCATGTATTAATAAGTCATGAGGACTCTGTAGCCTACAAGATTTATTGGCTATGCATAGCTGAAATCTGGATGGAGACATTTTCATGTCTTAGCCAGGCTCAGAGCTGTTCCCTAGTACCTGTCTTATTGTCAGTTCTACTGATTTCTTTCTTCCACTCTGCAGTCAGGATCAGCCAAGATCTCCCTGGGGTCTCCCCCATCATATCTTTTCTCTTATATACAAAACCCCTTCCCAGCTTCCATATTCCCTGCCTTCCATTCTGAGGTTAGGGCATCCTTAATATAAACAGGCTGACTTAGTGCAGCAGATATTTCCATAGTCCAATGTCTATCAGCAGTAGTTGGGTTTTGTTCATCAGGATACAAGAAATTTAAAGCACTATGTTACCTATCTCTGAGGGGACTTTGTTACTCTTCCTGTTTTTTTTTTTTTTTTTTAAGTATGACTGGATCTCTTCACAACTACTTGTTCTGGTATATCTGCAATATGCTTTATATTATAATATGTAAAAATTTGCTTCATTTTTCTGGAGCACTGTCAGTCTTAATTTGTACAGATATTACCATCATTTCCATAACTTCTAATAAATGTATAAATGCAGAATTAGCCTTTTTAGAACTTAAAGCAGTTGTCCACTGAAATCCTTAATATGTGTCTATAGTATGGTACATGTGTTTTAGTTTACCAAATTCTGCAAAATGAAACTTATCCATTTGGCAAATTTCATTTCATTGGGTATCTTTAGGGTTACTTCCTGCAGGTAATGGAGTTTGGTTATATATAGAACAAGTAGAACATTCCCTTATAATTTCCTTGGCTTGTTGCCAAGTGATAGAAAAAAATCTTTCTTTAAACATTTGTTGTTAACATGGTGGGTTTTTTTTTGATGAAAATCTGAAATTCTAGCACATACTAGCACATATTTTATATATAGCTGATCAATTTCATCATTATCTTCTGCAAGAGGGATGTGATATGTGTTATATATAATGGATAGTTTCTATTTCTGGTAACTTGCTTTTGTCTTTTTTAACTAATCAATTAATTTACATCCCAAATGCTACCTTTCTCCTATTCCCCCCCCCCACAGAACGTCCATCCCATGCCCCCTCCCATTCTCCTCTAAGAAGGTCGGGCCCTCTTTGGGTATCCCACAAACACCCTGGTGCATCAAGTCTCTACAGAATTAAGGGCATCCTCTTCTACTGAGGCCAAACAAGGTAGCCTTGTTGGGGAATCGACACCTCAGTCAGGCTACAGCTTTAGGAGAGAGCCTCCACTTCAGTTGTTGGGGAACCCACAAGGAGATTGAGCTGCATATCTGCTATCTATGTGTTGGAGGTCTCAGTCCAGTCAATGTATGCTTTTTGGTTGGTAGCTCAGTCTCTGAGAGCTTCAAGGAGTTGTTTAGTTGACTCTATTCTCATTCCTGTGGGGTTCTTATCTACCCTTCAGGGCCTAAAATCCCTTCCCCAACTCATCCATAAGGGTCATTGACCTCTATCCAATGTTTGGCTGTGAGTGTCTGAACCTGTTTTCATAAGCTGCTGGGTAGAGTCACTCAGATGACAGTTATGCTAGGCTTCTGTCTGCAAGTATAACAGAGATCATTAATAGTGTCAAGAATTGGGTGCTTGCCCATGGGATGGGTTTCAGTTGGGCTGGTTATTGGTTGAGCATTCCTTCAGTTTCTGTCCCATCTTTGTCATTGCATTTCTTTTAGGCAGGACAAATTTGGGGTCAAAAGTTTTGTGGGTGGGTTGGAATTCATTTCTCTCTACTGGGTGTCCTACCTGGCTACAGGAGGGGGTCTTTTCAGGTTCCAAGTCACCACTGTTATGCATCTCAGCTAAGGTCACCCACATTGACTCCTAGGAGCCTCTCCCATCACAGGTATCCAAGACTTCCTAGAGATTCTCTCCAGCCCTGCCACCACTGACAAGCAAATGAAGAATTCCATTCATTCTCCTGTTCCTCTAGGCTCATCTCTCATCTCTCCCCACACCTGATCAGGCCCACATATTCCCCTCGTACTCCCTTTTCACACCCAGATCCCTCCCTCCATTTTCCACACTTGACTATTTTGTTCTCCCTTCTAAATGAGATTCAAACAACCTTTTTTTGGACCTTCCTTCTTGTTTAACTTCGTTGGATATGTGGGATATATCATGGGTAGTCTGAATTTATAACTAATATCCACTTATCAATAAGTACATATCATGCATGTCCTTTTGGGTCTGGGTTACCTTACTCAGGATGATATTTTCCAGTTCCATCCATTTGCCTGCAAAATTCATGATGTCCTTGTTTTTAATATCTGTGTAAATGAACCACATTTTCTATATCCATTCTTTGATTGAAGGACATCTAAGTTGTTTCCAGTTTCTGGTTATTATGCATAAGCCTGCTATGAACATAGTGGACCTTGTGGTATGTTGTTTCATCTTTTGGATATATGCTCAAGAATGATATAGCTAGATCTTCAGATAGAAGTATTTCCAATTTTCTAAGAAAATATCATCTTTATTTCCAGAGTAGTTGTACAAGTTCCCATTTCTGCCAGTAATGGGGGAGTGTTCCCCTCTCTCCCCATCTTTACCAGCATGTGGAATTGCTTGAGTTTTTTATCTTAGCCATTCTGACTGGTGTAAGGTGGAATCTCATCTCGTTTTTATTTGCATTTTCCTGATGACTAAGGATATTGAACATTCCTTTAAGTTTTTCTCAGCCATTCAAGATTCCTCTGCTGAGAATTCTGTTTAACTCTGTACGCCATATTTTAATTGGGTTATTTGGTTTGTTGGAGCCTAACTTCTTGAATTCTTTATATATTTTGAATATTAGCCCTCTGCTGGATATAAGGTTAGTGAAGATCTTTTCAAAATCTGTAAATCTGTTGTTTTCTCTCACTGACAGTGTGTTTTGCCTTACAGAATCTTTTCAGTTTCAGGAGGTCCTATTTATCAATTGTTGAACTTAGAGCCTGAACCATTGGTGCTCTGTTCAGGAAATAATTGTTTCCTGTTCCAATGCATTCAAAGCTATTTTCCACTTTCTCTTCTATTAGATTTAGCATATCTGGTTCTTATGTTGGTGCCCTTGACACACTTGGAATGGATTTTTGTGCAGGGTGGTAATATGAATCTATTTGCATTCTTATACATACAGACATCCAGTTAGATCAGCAGCATTTGTTAAAGATGCTTTCTTTTTTTCTATTGTGTGGTTTTGATTTTTTGTCAAAAAATCAAGTGTCCATAGGTGTGTGGGTTTATTTCTGGGTCTTCAATTCTATTCCACTGATCAATGTGTCTGTTTCTATACCAATACCATGAAGTTTTTATCGCTGTTGCCCTGTAGTACAATTTAAGGTCAGTGATGGTGATTCCTCTAGAAGTAAGTTTATCATTCAGGATTGTTTTGCCTATCATAGATTTTTTAGTTTTCGCATAGGAAGTTGAGAAATGCTCTTTCAAGGTCTGTAATAAATTGTGTAGGAATTTTGATGAAAATCGAATTGAATCTGAATATTGCTTTTGGTTGGATGATCATTTGTACTGTTAATCCTACTGATCCTTAGCAGTGGGAGATCTTTCCATCTTCTGATATCTTCTTCAATTTCTTCCTTCAGAGACTTGAAGTTTTTGTCACACAAGTCTTTCACTTGCTTGTCTTAGAACATCCAGGGCTTACTTTAGTAGACAAATTGGGTTCTTATGGCGCCATATCACATTAGCTTCTGTTGATTATGTTCTTGCATTAAGCTTTTGCCATCTAGTTATCTCTGGTGTTGGCTGACCTGGCAATTCTGAATTGGAGCAGACGTCCTGGGAGGCAGGCAGAATCATGCGTTGGGAGGTAGCACACTGATCCATGAGTGCAGATGCAAGTGAGGACCAGAAGGAAGATGGAGCTCTGATATGTCTGATCACACAGGCTTGATGGGACGCCAGCACACAGGGGAATATGAATGAGGGAATCTCACCTGTACATCTTCTGATCACATTCTGTAGTTAAATAAACAGGGAAGCTAATTTTGAATCACCTTGAATAAATAAGTTCATCAATCTCTATAAGCAAAATAAATCTCTAGATAGTGAAAATCAGTATCTATATGAAGAGATTCAGGAAAACCCAATAATACTACAAGAATGGCATGCAACCATCCAACTGATCTCTTAACTGAATTATAAGGATTCTCCACAACCTTACCTATTTTTTGTGACTTATACCCTACTTTTTCTAATTTACTTAGTATAAAATATAGGAGCTCTAGAAATTGGAGTCCCTTTTCATAATATGAGAGAGAATCCAATTAGTTCTTTTCGTAAACCGAAGTTGCTTGCTTTGAGGGTATTTTTTATTAATTTCTCCCAAAAAAATTGCTTCAAGTCCTTTGCCTATGTTTATTTGCTGCCCATAACGAGTCAATATCAGCCTTACTAAAAGGTACCACAAACTCTGCTGGGTCTATTACTGTTAATTAATAAAGTCTCACTTTTCTTCTTAAAATCAATTGAAAAAACTTTTCTATATAGGTTGTAATTTTTCACTCTGTGTAAAAAATATTCAATCTATCATGGTACCTTCTACAAGAGTGACCATATAATCAGTCACAAAACAGACCTCAGCAGATATAAGAAGATTGAAATAATCCCATGCCTCCTATCAGATCACTATGGATTAAAGCTGGTCTTCAATAGCAACAAAAACAAACAAACAAACAAAAAACCGATGTACACATGGAAGCTGAACAATGCTCTACTCAATGATAACTTGGTCAGGCAAGAAATAAAGAAATTAAATTTTTTTAGAATTTAATGAAAATTAAGGTACAACATACCCAAACTTATGGGACACAATGAAAGCAGTGCAAAGAGAAAACCTCATAGCTCTGAGTTCAGAGATTGGAAGAGAAACTGGAGAAAACATATACTAGCAGTTTAACAGGACACTTGAAACTTCTAGAACAAAAAGAAGCAAATACACGAAGAGGAGTAGATGGCAGGAAATAATCAAACACAGGGCTGAAATCAACCAAGTAGAAACAAAAGGAACTATACAAAGAATCAACAAAACCAGGAGCAGGATCTTTGAGAAAATCAATAAGATAGATAAACCCTTAGCCAGACTAACCATACGGCAGAGAGAAAGTATTAAAATTAACAAAATCAGAAATGAAAAGGGAGATATAATAACCGAAAATGAGGAAACTAAAAAATAAATCATCCAATCCTACTACAAAAGTCTATACTCAACAAAACTGGAAAATCTGGATGAAAGGGACAATTTTCTAGACAGATACCAAATATCAAAGTTAAATCAGGATCAGATAAACCATATAAATAATCCCATAACCCCTAAAGAAATATAAGCAGTCATTAAAAGTCTCCCAACCAAAAAAAAAAAAAAGCCCAAACCAGAGGTTTTAATGCAGAATTCTATCAGACCTTCAAAGAAGACCTAATACCAATACTCTTAAAATTATTCCACAAAATAGAAACAGAAGGAACACTACCCAACTCGTTCTATGAAGCCACAATTACGCTGACACCAAAATCACACAAAGATCCAACAAAGAAGGAGAACTTCAGACCAATTTCCCTTATGAATATTGATGCAAAAAATACTCAATAAAATTCTTGCCAACCGAATCCAAGAACACAGCAAAATTATCATTCACTACAATCAAGTAGGCTTCATCCCAGGGACTCAGGGATGGTTCAATATCCAGAAATTCATCAATGTAATCCACTACATAAACAAACTCAAATAAAAAAATAACATGCTAATCTCATTAGAAGCTGAAAAAGCATTTGACAAAATTCAGCACCCCTTTATGTTAAAAGTCTTGGAAAGATCAGGAATTCAAGGGCCATGTCTAAATGTAGTAAAAGCAATACACAGCAAACCAGTAACCAACACCAAACTAATGGAGAGAAACTTGAAGCATATTTACATTCTTTTATTTCTAAACTAAGAGAAACTAACTACCCCCATCATAAAATATAAGTGAATCTTATATTTAGTTTTATGACTACTTGCTAACTTTGACAAAATTAAGGTTCACTTAAACAGAGTAAGAAGATAATGTATTACATTATATAACCTTCTCCTTAGTATCAGTGTGTAACTTGTTGAATTTTAAATGGCTTCAGTACTAATTGAGGATAAATACATGTGGCAATACGCATTTATTTATAATAGGTCTTGCCTTTTAACCCCAGCTGGTCTTGAAATCATGGTTATTCCCACCACTTCCTAGGAGCTTGGGTTATGGGAGTGAATCACTGCACCAGCGTGGACAGGCCTCCACTGACACATGATTTTATCATGATATATTGCTTTATCATGGGCTGAAAAGTAATAAATCACCTCACCATGAAGAAAAATTTCCATACTGTGAGCCAACAGAAACTTCCCCTCTTTTGAAGTTAATTATTTCAAATTATTTCAGACATCTTGTTCCAGCAACAGAAAGCTTAAGTACACACTTAAGGTCTGTATCCCATGGGGGTTGGGGGAGGAGGGTGAGAAATCTCTCACATAAGAAAGCATGAACTCAGAGCAAAGTGAGATTTTTTAATTACTTATAGATTTTAATATACAAAACTTACAGGGTACCCTCAAACAACTAAATAATAGGAACAAAGATAGGTACATGTGCGTACACACACACATACACACATGCACACACACATACAGAGAAGGGGGAGGATAAGGAAAGTAAAACAGAATCAGAGAGATCAGGAAACAAGGAAGGATAAAGAAAGATACAGGGCTCCAATATATCTCCTTGAGATAAATTTTTAGCATGGAGTGCTCAACATCTCCTTAGAAATTCTGGTTGTGAAATCACTCTGACTTTTATGTTACAACTCTCTTCAGACTTAGGAGTGCATGTGTATACTAGGGGTTGTGGGAATACTGGGTCTGCCAAAAGGATTTGAAGATTAGGAAAAGAGGTGTTGAGCACATGCAAAGAAGTAATTATCACAGTGGCTTATAGTGTGGATAATGAATTCAGGAGGAAAGTATAACATCAGCAGGAGAGAAATAAAGTTGCCAGAGTCAAATGGCCATTGTTCCTAATGAAGGTGACAGTCAACCCTGAAAGGTATGATAGGCATCACATTTATGATGGGTGAGACTAAGACTCTAATACACTAACTAGCTTTTCTAAAGTTAATATATAGTTAGGAATTAGTTAAGCTCTCATCCCAACCTGAATATTCAGGCTCTAAATCCAATTCCCTGCCCTTCTGTAATTACCCCTCAGCCCCACTCTGTGCTGACATCCATTCTCAGGGTACAATTCCCACCAATTGAGAATTCCCAAATTTCTATCAGTCAAACTGTGTAGCAGCTCAGATTTTATTTAATATTTTTTTTATAACACTGTAAACTGTAAACCTGTTTTCAGGAATAATTAATAATTATTTGCTGTTATCAGAGAGGAAACTTCCTTTTAAACTTTTTAGTTCTGTTGCAAGAGTCTCATACTGCATGAATGGAGAACACAGCTCATGCCCTCAAAATCCTTTCTCACTGTCTTTCAATAGATTTCCTCCCACCTTTCTCTCTCTCTCTCTCTCTCTCTCTCTCTCTCTCTCTCTCTCTGAATTTAAGCACACTATGAGCAGCCTGTAGACCTGTTATTTCCTGGTTCTCCACATCAACTCCAAAGTACTAAGGACCTCCTTCTCAAGCAGACTGTAATTCTCAGAAGGCCTGGTTTTGTGACAACTATCTTTCTCCCTACAAATCTTGTCATGAATCCTTTCAAGATCATCATGCTGGAGATATATTGATATGTAATCATAGCTTCAAGAAGTAGAGCTTGTTTGGGCAAGCTTTGTACAAACTAATTCTTCAGCAAAAATTAAGTAAGATCAGATAAAAAAATATGTCTGTTATTATTCAGAAAAATCAACCAAACTGTCAAGGGACTGCTGCTTAAGCAGCCAGGCATTATTTTTATTTAAGGTCAGGGAACATTGGATGGTTAATCTTTCAGATCATTTACAGCCCTCTTTGCAGCATCCACGTGCTAAGACATTAAACCTGTGGGCTTTGGAAGATGCTCTCAAGGTCAATAACACCTGTGCTCTCACATCTCCGTGGACACTTGACACACATATAAAAACATTAATCAAGAGCAATTTTTTCAAACATTATGTTTTGAAAATAGTTATAAAGGAACAAAAGTTTGTTCCAGAGAAAATAAAGCCTTTTTAAAAAAAATGGAATGTAGAACTCGACTATCCACAGGGTCCACACTCACTGCCCTAAGGAAGATCTGTGTTCAGAAGATGCATTCATCTTGATATTTCTCCATTTTCTTTTTACCCCTTAAACATCTTATTTGTTCTTTTCTTATTTCAGCAGATAGTTTTCTCCTCTTATTTCTGAGTTCTCAATAGCTGTTGTGCTTGGTTTTCCTCTACAATGCTGATTCCCTGCCAGTTCTGCAGAACTCATTTCCTGTTGCTGTAAAGTATCATTTCTTCCTCAAGCCCCAGACATAGTAAATGTGAAATACTGCTACACAGACACTACAAACATTGCATCTGTGTGGTTAAGACAACTTAATTGCTAAGAGAGGCAGGCTTACTGCCAGCTACTAAAACAAATACAGTGATAATTGTAAGTTGAGAGAAGTAAAGACATCCTACACTACCTGTTTGCAGATGGCTCCTTATATCACTGACCATCACTCAGAAGTTAATGCTGGAGAAGTAGGATGCCATCAACAGTGACAGGGAAGAATTGACAAGCAACACATCTATGAAAGTACTGCTCAACCGGAGATAGAAAAATAATACAAAGAGACACATGCACACACAAAGAGCCACTCTGGAAGCTCAATGTTCAATGTACATATGAAAAATGTACAAGGGACATAAAAATGTAAGGAGGAAGTCTTTCCTCAAATTCCTAATCTCTGGAGGCAGCATATCAAAGAGATCAAGCTAAACGTGGCTCAGCTGGAAGACATGGTTTATATGGATAAAGGTTTGAAATCGTTTATTTTTAAATCATACACTGTTACAATACAATATCTCAGATCACCTTCTCTCTAATGCAAAGCATTATGTGTGAAGGTTGAAGGATAATCCAAGGTGAGTGAATGGAATCAAACTTATCCATCCCCAACCAAGCCTGTAACTGGTCCACAGTTAGAACACAAAACTGTTAACAGAATCTGATGTCCACTGCAATATTTCCAGGGATGTGCAGAAATTCCAGAAGTCACAACGAAGAAATTTCTGGGTGCTCAGATGCCCTTTTTTTTTTTTTGCAAATTCCATATGCCATTCTCTGTACAACTCCAGGGACTGACCTAACTAAAATAAGCATGGAACGAAGAAAGGTCAGACACCAACACATGTAAAGAAACACACTGGATAAGCCATCCTCTCTGATGGAGAATACGCATTGCTGCTGCTGCTGCATCCCAGAAACTTGTCACATTTATTTTATACCTCTGAATTGGGAAGAATTTCTTGTATACAGTTGAAGGAAGAGTCAGGTTTGCCTAAACTTGGTAGGAGTCTGTAGTCTCTGGCTGCAGCCATTCTGAAGAGGAAGCTTTGGTTGATGGTTTCTGCACACACTGTCAATCATAAGTGAATGAGAGAGGAAGGCTTTTCCAATTACCTGGACAGGACTGTGGTAAGACTTTGCTATTCCCATGGGTGTAAGTTGCTGGGACAGTTGACGTGGCTGTGCTCATGTCAATGAGTTATGTTCAGCCAGTACTTTGTCTGTTCCCTTCATTCAGGGCTTATTCCTCTCTCCACAAAGCACAATTTCACTGAGGAACATAATAGCAAAACCATGAGTTTACTGGGCTTGTCTCCAGTGCACAGGTAAGGATTTACTTAGAAAAACACCAATGGAAAAGCTTCACTTTAGCATGTGTGGTGATGACTTTGTATACTGCACTAATGGCTTCCCCCCTTCAGGTCACCCTCTACCTGACATATATTCTAGTACCCTAAAGACCATATGACTGCCATGTGCCCTTAGTGCAGTATTGCATACAGGCTGCTGGGGGTGGAGAAGGGACCACATAGACATTCAGTGAGGGTTAGTAACCCTACCCACCCCTCATTTTATGAGACAACATCAACAGTTCATAGAAGTGGTCTTGGGGGTCTCTTATAAGCAGTCACATCTGCTCTGTTAAAGACACCCTGCAGTATTCAGGGGAGAGCACTCTACATTTGTCAAGAGTAATATTTTTCATTCACTCATTAACAGGACAAAGCAAGAACTCAGCCCCATCCTATACTTTACATACCTCCACAAAGAAGCTGTCTCAAAATTAACTACCACCAATGCAGCTTTCAGAACCGGATGCAGTTTTTATTTCTTTGTGCTTTTGTTTTCCTGCTACACTGCAGTATTAGAATGAGTGACTCTATTTCACAGGAAAGTGTTCCGTGATGTTTACTGAGATGTTTTTATATGCCAGGCACCTTTCAAAGCACTCTACATGTCTTACATTATTTAAGAGTAGCAATAAGTCTATCAGGAAGATATTATTATCTCTCGCTTATAGTTTTATAAACAAGACTTCCAGTCAAGATCAGAAAGCAAATTCTGTTTCTCTAAGAACTACATGCATGAATGTGTCTGCGCAAGCACACAAGCATACACTTAATACATGCATATTAATCCCTTTAAAAAGCTTTTATAATATATAAAAGGCTAATACTATAAATATGCAGCCCTACTTAAAATATAAAATTAGTACTTCTGTGTAGCTTGAAAAGTAGCAAAAAAAAAAAAAAGACAGTCTGAGTGGTTAAAGAAAAGAGGCTTGTAAACAACCATACTTGACTAAATCTTCCACACAGGTACCTGTGTTAAAGGCTCCAACCCTGGTCTACAGCATTACTGAAATTTGTTTAGTAGAACCAATTCACGAGGTGCCACATAGGGAGATCTTAGAAAATTGTGCTTAAATGAATCAGAAAGGAGTGGAACTCCAGGCTCCTCTTTTCTTTATTTAAATTCCAGCCAAATGTTTTATTGTGTCAAAAACTCCTGACGCACATGCTTATGAATGCACTTTGATCATGGACTGCCACACCTCTAAAGCCACAAGACCTTCTCTGTGAGTTAATGCATGTGCTAGTAAAGTTTGCACTCATTCTGTGGAGAGGCTGTAGCAGCACTGTGGAACGCACAACCAAGAGAAGCCGCTCACATCATGGTGACCACAAAGCAAGGAAAGAATGTTGTAGAATATATTTAATCCCAATCCAGGGTTTCTACCCCACCTTTCCCCGTCTAGTTCCTGGATAAAAGACATTCACCATTATATTTATAATAAGCTTTAATCAGCACAAGAGGGTAGATATCTACCCTCTGTGCTATTAGAATCTACTTTCCTATCAATAATCCCAAGTTATATTACTTACTATTTTTCATTCAGACTGCTCTTAACTCCAATTGACTAACCATCAGGACCATATTTCTCAACTCCTAACTCATAGAGTCTTTCTCCTCTCTCCTCCTTCTTCTCATTGTTTCCTCCGACCTCCAGGCCAATAACACCAAGTACCACATATCTCAATTCTGCCCAACTATAGGTATGGGCATCTTTATTTACCAATCAGAAATAAGTTGGCTAATATCTGCTTATCAGTGAGTAGATACTATGTGTGACCTTTTGTGACTGAGGTACCTCACTCAAGAAGACATTTTATAGATTCATCCATTTGCCTGTGAATTTCATGAAGTCATTGTTTTTAATAGTTGAGTAATACTCCATTGTATAAATGCACCACATTTTCTGTATTCATTCATCTGCTGAGGGACATCTGAGTTGTTTCTAGCTTCTGCTATTATAAATATGACTGCTATGAACATAGTGGAGCATGTTTCCTTATTACATGTTGGAGAACCTTCTGGGTATATGTCCAGGAGCATTATAGCTGGGTCCTCAGGTAGTACTATGTCCATTTTTCTGAGGAACAGCCAGACTGATTTCCAGAGAGGTTGTACCAGCTTACAATCCTACCAGCAATGGAGGAGTGTTCCTCTTTCTCCACATCCTCGCCAGCACCTGCTGTCACCTGAGTTTTTTAATCTTAGCCATTCTGATTGGTGTGAGGTATAATCTCTGGGTTGTTTTAATTTGCATTTCGCTGATGACTAAGGATGTTGAACTTTTCTTTAGGTGCTTCCCAGCCATTTGATATTCCTCAGTTGAGAATTCTCTGTTTAGCTCTGTTCCTCATTTTTGATAGAGTTATTTGGTTCTCTGGAGTCTAACTTTTGAGTACTTTGTATATACTGGATATTAGTCATCTATCAGATATAGGATTGGTAAAGATCTTTTCCCAATCTGTTAATTGCCATTTTGTCCTATTGACAGTGTCCTTTGCCCTACAGAAGCTTTGCAATTTTTTATGCTTGCTGGATGCTCTTTAATTAGTCTCAAATTCTGCAGTTATAGACCTGGGAGACTCTGCCAGTGCATGACAAATATGGAGGGGGACACTCTCAGCCAGCCATTGAACTGAGCACAGGGTCCCCAATGGAGGAACTAGAGAAAGGACCAAAGGAGCTGAAGGGGTTTACAACTCTATAGGAGGAACAACAATATGAGCCACCCAGTACTCTCAGAGCTCTCAGGGACAAAACCATCAACCAAAGAGTTCACATGGACCCATGTGAGGACCCATGGCTCCAGATGCATATGCAGCAGAGGTTGGCCTTGGTCCTGAGAAGGCTCGATACCACAATGTAGGGGAATACCAGGACAGGGAAGCAAGAGTGGGTGGATTGGTGAACAGGGAGAGGAGGGGATTAAATTGGGTATTTGGGGGAAGATGGAAACTAGGAAAGAAGCTTTGCAATTTTATGAGGTCATGGACCACATGAAGCTCAAGAGGAAGGAAAACCAAAGAGTGGATGTTTCGGTCCTACTTAGAAGGGGGAACAAAATAATCAAGGGAAGTAGAGGATGGGAGGGACTTGGGAGGAAGAGAAGATGGGGAGGGGAAAAAGAGGGGGAAGAATCAGGTATGTGAGGAGTTGGAGGAGAAGGACTGGAGGGCAGGAAATTGACAGAGGTATGTAGCAATGGGAGATGGGGAATTTGGGGTAGCAACCAGAAAGTTCCAGATGCCAGGAAAGCAAGAGCCTCCCAGAACCCCACAGGGATGACATTAGCTGAAATATCCCACAAAGGGGAGGGAGAACCTGTCGAGACCATATACAGAGGTTAGGCATGACCCCCTGTTTGAGGGATGGAGCCACTAACCCCTCTCCAAAATTTTAACACAGAATTGCTATTGTCTAAAGAAAATACAGGGACAAAAAGTGGAACAGAGACTGAAGGAAAGGCCATCCAGAGACTGCCCCACCTGGGGATCCATTCCACATGCAGACACCAAACCCAGACACTATTGCTGATGCTAAAAAGTGCTTGCTGACAGGAGCCTGATACAGCTGTCTCCTGAGAGACTCTGCCAGATTCTGACCAATACAGATGCTGTTGATGCTCACTGCCAACCATTGGACTGAACACAGGAACTCCAATGGAGGAGTTAGAGGAAGGACTGAAGAAGCTGACGGGGCCTTATCTGGCATCAGTGGGAGATGAGGCCCTTGGTCCTGTGAAGGCTTGATGCTCCAGGGTAGAGGAATGTTAGGGTGGTGAGGCAGGAGTGGGTAGGTGGGTAGAGAAACACCCTCATAGAAGCAGGGTAAAGGGAGATGGGATAGGGGGTTTGCAGAGGAGAAAGTGGGAAAAGGGATAACATTTGAAATGTAAATAAAGAAGAGAAAAGAAAAAGAGAGAAGAGAAAAGAGAAGAGAAGAGAAGAGAAGAGAAGAGAAGAGAGAAGAGAAGAGAAGAGAAGAGAAGAGAAGAGAAGAGAAGAGAAGAGAAGAGAAGAGAAGAGAAGAGAAGAGAAGAGAAGAGAAGAGAAGAGAAAAGAAATAAGTTGGGAGCAAGATCACATAGCCTCACTTGGGTCTATGGGCAGACTCTGTCCTCTCTGGGGCAATCAAGTCTTGGGGGCCTGCACTTACCATTACAATACATAGCTAAAGATCAAATCTTAACAGAAAGGAACAAAAATAAGACACACCCTTACAGGGCATGCCCATAGTGAACTACTTCCTCCAAGACAATACCTAGTCTCCACCACCTCACAATAATGTCCTTAACTTGTGACTCCATAAATACACTAACCCACTGATACAATTAGAGCCCTTATGATGCAATCACTGAATCCATCCATTGACCATCAAGCCTCTAGAACATGAGCACCTCAGGAAATCTTCATCTCCAAACCATGAAAATATACAGCAAACATTTATTACAGTGACAGAATATTTACACAAGGTATTTACTCAATCATTAAGAAAGAAGTGTTGTCATGTGCGGCAATATGAACAGAACCAGGCAGTTTTGTTAGGGGAAGTAAAGTAGACATGAAACTCAAATACTGAGTATTCTCAGCTGTGTGCTGCATGAGAAAGCATTGACCCCAAAGAACAGAGCAGAATAGGATTTACAGAAATGATGGTTGGGCTAGTGCAATGGAAACTTCCTGGAATCTACTACAGTGATCCAGCAGGGTCTCTCAGTTATGGGGGATACACAACCTGAACTGGTCATCTTTTGTGATCAGCCAAGTCTTCCAATGGAGAGACTTGGACAACAACCCAATGACAAAACCTTTGGCCTAAAATTTGTCCTGCCTGTACGATATGTTGGGTGAATGATGGCATAGAACTTGTGGGAGTGGCCAACCAATGACCTATTTTGAGGTCAACACTATTGGATGAATCCTATGCCCAACACTGCTTGGATGTCCAGTAACCAGAATCTGAATAGCCTGAAGACCTAGGATAGAACCAAAGGCAACTGGTTTAAAACAAATGTCGAAATGATTTCTAATGATATTCTGCTATACTCATAGGATTAGTACCTATATCAGCAAAGAGACTTTGTGCAGCAACTGATGAGAGCAGTTGCAGAGACCCACAGTCAAACGTTAGGTGGAACTCAAGGAACCCTGTGGAAAAGGAGGAGGAATGATTATAGGAACCAGAGCAGTCAAGGGCACCATAAGAACCCATGAGAGTCAACTAAGCAAGGCTTATAGGGACTCACAGAGACTGAAGCAATATATAGACTGTATGGTCCAACCTAGGTCCTCTGTATATATGCTATAGTTATGTGGTTTGCTGTTCTTGTGGGACTCCTAACAATGGAAGCAGGGAGCTGTCTCTGGCTCTTTTGCCTGCTCTTGGGACCCTTTGGTTGCCTAATCCATACTAGGTTTGTGTCTGATCTTATTGTCCTTGTTATACTGTGCTCGGCTGATACCCTGGGAAGCCTGGTCTTCTCTGAAGGTAAATGGAAAAGTAGTGGATTTAGGGGAAGAAGCTAAGAGGACTGGAGGGAGGGGAAACTGTGGTCATGGTTATTATATGAAAGAAGAATAATTTTTACAATTAAAATTGTTTGGAAGGACTAAGGAATATTTGGATAACAGATTTCAAAATACAGTTAAGAAGAAAGACTATAGCTAATTCTTCTATAGAGCAGTAGGATGATGATGGTTTAAATAACCCACTATACAAGTTGAAAAGCTAGATACTACAGCAAAAAAAAAATAGGAAATGTATAATGAGCTAAGAATGCCAAATCCTCTGTCTGATCACTAAACATAGTCCATGTGTCCTAAATTACCACACTATATCCCATACATATGTGCAATTATTATGTATCAATTAAAATTTTAAGTTAACATTTAAAATAAGCTGAACTGGTAATACAAGATTTTAGTCCAAGCACTCAGGTGACACAGACATGAAAATCTTTGTGAGTTCAAAGTCATCCTAGTCTACATAGCAAGTTCCAGAACAGTCCTTAGGAATTCTAATAAAAGAAAAGGAAACATCAAGAGTATATTACCAATATCAAGAATGAAAGCGGACAATAAGTACATATTTTATTTTAACACTGTAACATGGTTAAGGAACTGTAGCTCATGTGTAAGTCCCTGGGTTCAATCTCCTAAGGAAATATACTGAACAAGTTCCCTGAAATGCAGAACATACTAAAGAAAGAGGGGACAGGTATCCTGTTAACACATAATTTAAAGAAATTAACACATAATTTAAATATCTTGGCTGGGTGTCTATACTGGTAAAATTGATTAACCAATAAAGAAAAAAAACCATTTCCATATACTTTTGAAAAAGGTAAGGGGGAAAGAACATTTTTCAATTTGTTTTAAAACCTATCAGATCCTGAAGCTCAGCCTGAGAAGAGTTTTGCAGGAAAGCTGCAGTCTAAAATCCCACATGTGCAGACATGTGGAGTCCACTGATGAAACACAACAAATTAACCCATAAAGATAGTTAAGAACTTCCTATATCAGAAAGGGGAGAAATAATGCAAGGGAAAGCTATATAGTTATCTCAATAAACACAAGGAAATAGCCAAAATCCAATACTACTTCTTGGTTTTAAAAATCCCTCAGAAAACTAGAAGTCAAAAAAGTTTCCTCTGATCAACATCTACACAAAACATCTATAACTACCGTCATGTTCCACGGCAAAACATTAAATACTTATTCTCTAAAGTCACAGATAAAGGTAAGTATATCTGCTCTCAGCTTGGAAATTCAACACTGTATTAGTGTTCACTATTAAATATAAATGTCAGATGGGATACATGAAGATTGAGAAATAAAAGAACAAGTAAAACTGCTTTTATTTGGAAATGAAATAAACATATACCTAGAAATTTCAAAGGATTTTAATTATAAAAAACTACTAAATCTATTACATAAGTTCAACCACGTCCTAGAATTGACCTTGACACTACTGAAAAGGCAATTCTCTCTGTGTATAGGAGGTGACAAGCATAAAAGGTAATAAAAAACCCAAAACTTTAATTAATACATTTGCAGAAGCATAAAAAAGTCTAAAATACTTGGCAATAAATTTAACAGGAGACATAGGAGCCCACTATTTAGAAAACTTCAGAATGCTGGTTTGAGAAATTGAAAAACAAATAGGTGAGAAGGCAAACACATAAGATACAAAGTTATCAAAAACTGTCATCCATCTCCGTATTGATCGATAGATTCAATACAATTCCTGTCAACAGTCAAGCACATTCTTGATAGAAATTTGCAAGTAAGTACTAACATTTTTATAGAAATACAATCTACAATAAAAAAGCAATTCTTAAAAGGTACCAAGCTGATAAGAAGACACTACCTGAATATAATTCTTACTATATGAAACTATAGTAATTAAAATGGTTTCATGTTGGCTGAGTGCCAAAGAAGATAAATATATAGCATTTTCATTTTTGTGTAATTGAATCATTCCCTCCTGAAGATCAGAGGTTCACAAGACTTAGGAAGGTAAGAAACTCTATAAAGTGCAGGAAGGTCCTAAAGTTATAAGATTCACAAACGCCCTCCCTTTGATAGGGATGGGGAGACTCTCCTGTGTGAGTTACCTGAAGGCCATGTTGACTGAGACACAGATGCTGCTTTCTCCACTTGCCCTCCATACTGAGGAAAGCTACCTTTGAGTCCCTTGTACTACTATAAGTAACCCCTCAGTGGTGCTCTCTGAGTAAGATACACAAACTGACTTGTTCAAACAATACTCCAATTGAATCACTTGCTTTGTTTGACACTGGTGTTATCTGTGGTAAATAGAAGTTTGTGCACCTCTCTGTAAGAAAAATCACACAACAGAACAGAATCATATCCAGAAATAAGTGAGGCCTGCAGAGCTCAAGGCAAGCACTGGTGTCAGGAACTGAGTTAGAGATGACAGAGGAACACTGATTAGTGCATTGTCCAGTGACTCATACTCACACCCCAAACCCCTCTGCCCACAGTGCGCCTGGCCTTACTACATCCGACATTAATCAAGAAAACATCCCAGAGCCATGCCCACAGGCCAATCTGATGAAGAAATTTTCTCAGTTGAGATTCCTTCTTCCCAAGCATGTCTAATGGTTTTGTTAACAGAAGCAAGCCAGCATACGAGTTGAAACCTGAAGCTAATGAGGACATGACTTTTCTTTTAATCTTTGTCACTTCTCTGTTCATACCTGTGTTGATGCATTTAACACAGTTCATTAGAATGACCCCTTCACATTTCCTAGACCATCTAATTATGTGCTACCTAGTGACAGTGGGCTATATATACTATACAGTGGAACACTATTACTCAGCATGTGTCACAAGTCTTGAACATTTATAGTTATTCAGAAATATTTGCTGAACACTATTGCTGTTTCACCTTGAAGAGGAGGAAGTTTTATCATAAGAGATGCTGGCAGAATTTCCAGCTGATGGTGTCACACAAAGGATCATAATGAGTTCTGGAGACAAAAATAGTAGTCCAAGAACTTGACAAAGATGGCCCGTGTACACTCAATTTCTACCATGTGTGATGCTTGCTTTGAGGGTTTCAGTTTGATTTGTTCTTTACATCTGGTTCTATCTCTATCCTCCTCCTCCTTTTCCTTCTCCTCCTCTTCTTCTTCCTCCTCCTCCTCTTCTTCCTCCTCCTCCTCCTCTTCCTGCTCCCAGTCTTCCTCCTTCTCCTTCTCCCCTCCTCCTCCATATGACCTAGAGAATATGAATCTAAAATTATTTTCTTTTATAAAAATACTTATTTCTATTTTTATTGTGAGTATTTACATGTGCACATCAGAGTTCAAGTGCCTTCTGAGGCAACAAAGATCTTTGAACCCCTTCAAGTGAAGTCAAACACGGTTGTGAGCCACCAGACTTGAGTGCCAGGAACTGAATTCAGGTCCTCTGAAAGAGCAGTATGTGCTCTTAGTCTTTTAGACATTTCTTCAGCTCCTAGATTTATTTCCTTAAAACTACTATTATGTAACATTCCTTTCCCATGTAAAATACCTCTCCTTCTTAGGTCAAAGCTATTTTAATAATGAGTTCTTACTATATAGTGCAGTGTACATATTAACTTAAGTAGTTCTACATTACTATAAAAAAGAAATCTAAAGCCTGAAATGACCAAAAGAGGAAAGATCATTTTTTCTTAAACTCATCCTTCTCATGACTGGTTCTGAACTGCTGCTTACAGCCACATCAGTGGCAAAATGACTAATGGGAATGTTGCCCTAGTTGCTGTTATCCCACTATGGACCAGTGAAAGAAGAGCAGGATATGTGTGTCAGGTATGCATACCCTTTCCATAAATGCCACATGTCACAGTCACTCATACTTCAAGGACAGGACAGTGGTTGACTTACAAGGCTGCTGTGACTACCAGGGAACCTGAAAGGATCAGTCAACCAATCACGGTGCAGCTTCAGTTTAAGCAAAAGGACAGAAAGGTTTTGGTGGATGGCTGGCACTTTTGACTTTATGTGGATTTACCAGAATTTATTCCAATTTTTCTCTAATACTGTCTCTGTATTTCTTATATGTTCTTACTACTAGTGTTATTTATACTGAGTACAGGAAATAGAAGTAACATTCAATCAACAAACTCACTTTGCTCCCCTCTGCAGGCTGAACCTTTGGTTTTTTTATTGTTGTTGTTTTGGGGTTTTATGTTTTTGTTTTGTTTTTTGTTTTTTTGGAGAGGTTGGTTTGGTTTTGGGAGGGTTTGTTTGTTTGTTTGTTTGTTTGTTTGTTTGTTTGTTGTTAGAGTGCAGAAAGGCCGGCTCCTTTTTTCTCAGCATTCCTGAATCAACAATACCTATGATCTGGTGTGATGGCTCTTTCCTTTGCGTCTCTATTGAATGTAAAATGGTAACTCATTACTAATTTTAATTTGCTTTACTGTGATCACCAGAAACCTTTCAACTGTTATATATTTAGTTATATATATTCTTCTCTGACTAGCTCTTTATAGCCCCTGCCTTACTTCTCCAGGAGCTAATTTGTCTTTCTGATATTAGTTTTACCTTGCTGAATTTGCATTTTTAAAAATGAAAACAGAAAAGATTTGTAGCCTTGAAAACATTGCCTTTCGGATTTATCTTTTCATCCCTGTCTGTTTCATGAAAATTGCCAGCCTTAACATAGTCTAAAGGGCAGTGTCTTGGGCATGAGAGAATGGCCCTGAGTTCTCCCGTAAATCTTACCAGGCAATGCTTGGCTTAACCTGACTTTCAAACAGAATAATGACTGTTGCATGCTAACGTTTCATTTGTCCACAACAGTTAGGCATCAACAAGTCTTCTTGTCAAGAAACATAAAATCTTCTGTCTTCTAAGTCTCTACCATGCCAGCACACAAACTGCAGAGGACTCTAAGACCTAGAGAGAAAACTCCTCACCTCTCTAGTAATGAAACACAGGCCCCCGTCAAATATAGTGTGTGGATGTGAGATTGATATGCCAGGCATTTGACAAACTTAATTTGTTCCCCAAGGATATGTAATCAGCATTGCAAAATCTTTCACACAACACTGGGGTGAGTTTGCATAATCTTCCACTCAGCATTCAGAGAAACCCTTCAGCAGAATACATCCCTGAGACTGAATAACTATGTCTACCTTTCTTGAGAGAGTTCAGAAAAGTTTACAAGCCATAATTAAGCCAGAGAGCATTTACAAGACTATGAGACAAAACGCTGTTTTCTTTTTAATGCACAAAGAACAGATAAGAACTGTTAAAGATTCAGTGAAATAGCATATTGAAGAGAGATGACCTGATGTCAGAGAAGACTCCAGCCATGACTACTCTTCTATCCTGGCGAGTTAAGAGGGAGGTCTGCACAGACTCTCCCTCTCTTAACAAATGCAAGCAATATAATGAACCCTACTCTGGGCCAGTCTGCAGATAATAGGATAATATCACTTGACTGAACTCCAGCCCCACTCCTTCCAAGGCAGTGTCACACAAAAGGCAAAAGGAAAATTAACATCTTTTTGCATAGCCTGTTATCTCTTTCTGAGTAGATGATAAGGCTTCTCAAGTTTTAAATACTATTAAAACTTGGATTTAGAATAATATGACTCAAGTAAGAATATCACTTTAGTTTCTTTATGAAGATATGAAAAGGGGAATATTTAGATAGGCTGACAGAATTCAATATACATTTTAAAATATGTACAATTATTAGAGAATAATTTTCTTTCCAAGCAGTTAGAATTTTGCCACACTGTCATAATAAGTATCTAATTATATACAACATATTAAGAATAATAACAATGAAAGCCACAATAAACTAAATGCCTGTGGAATATTGATAAATTTTATAAACTAGGTAGACACTAAAGTATTTATTTAGTTGTAAACATTTTAGAATCTGGATTCTTCAGTGCTTCCTTTGGGGACTAGAGAAATAAATTTCTTATGTTTTTCAAAGTTTTATGCATCTTATTAGGCAACAGAGAAATCCTGTAGGTTCTATTCTCAAACGCAACCCCTCTGCATTATTTGCAAGTTTTCATCTTTACTCTCTCACCTTAGCACTGTCCACACTGTCCTGGGAATCCTGCCTTTACTGTTACCGTTCATTTTCTTTCAGTGTACCACTACCAACAAAAACAAGCAAATTTGACAATGTCACCATCAAAGCAAACATGTGACCATTACAAAGAAAATAAAATCTACACTTCACATGATGTATTATAAAATCCCACAGACAAAATAATCCATGTCTAATTCTATATCTGTGTGTTCTATATTCTTGTGTATTGTTTGTTGGTTGTTTTCTAAAATGGGGTCTCATATATCCCAAGATGAATTGAAACTTGCTGCATAGCTGGGAATCCCCTTGAACTTCTTACCCTCTGTCTTATCTCCTGTATAGTGGAATTACTGGCATATGACACCAAGGCCAGTTTTATGCAGTTCAGATCAAACCTAAGACTTCCATGTAAGCTAGGAAGTGCTCTGTCAATCAAGCTATAGCCCCTGTATTACTGCTGTGTTTTGAACATTATCTTTAGTTATGGACAAATCCACAAATAGCCTATTGAGAATTTATACCTAAAACAATAAAATATTTTAGATATCCTATTTATGATAATGCACTGCTTTCCTGGCATAATAACCCATTACTAGAAAATTACCAATAATATAGTTGTAGGAATCCAGTGGGCTTTAGGATTAATAAGATTGTAAACAAATACAAATCAATATGTTAATCAGTAAGAAGGTAGTATTCTACTTCTTCTAGGTTACTCTATATGTAACACAATATATGTAACAAGTAAGACAGAGACTGCCATTAATATTATTTTGAAAATATGTCAAACATTTCTTCTTTCCATAAACAGTGATGTAAACTTTTCCAATGTAAACTCTTAAGATTTTCCCTTTTTCTAGCATAGTAAAGTATCTGAGCTATTTTGAGAATAATGTCTATTGTAGTATCTCAGCTTTCTGAAGCAAGAAAGGTTTAAGTGATCAGTATGAGAGACATTCTTTCACCTTAGAGTTTTAATTTTGGTCATTGCAGTCACATCCTCTTAACAGAGGTTTCTTTTTTGGGCCCTGTTATGCATGACTCTGGTTCAAGGTTTTATATTCTCATCTGATGTAATTTAATTTAGAGCAACTACACTATCAGCACTATGAGATGGGGAACATTTAATTTTTAACAACTATGTGGCCATTTTTAAACTTTTAAATGCTTTAACAGTTTTTCTTTAAGTAATGATTTCCCAGAATAGCCCTTTAGTCAGAGTTAAGCTTTGCTTTTAGAAATGTGTAGAAACTGGAAATAGTCCAAAGAGGAACCGTCAAAATGAATAAAGGGGCAGATAATAAATTATCTCAGAAAAAGCTGGAGTTAAAAATGGAAAGCAAAGGTATTATGTAGTGGATTTAATTCACCAAACTCTCTTGCAAATCAAAGTTAAGGGGCTTGCAAAACTGTCATGGAAAAGAGATCATGAAAACATAGGGACACAACAACACACACTCCTCACACACTTCTTAACCACAAGAGAGATGCCTCCAAGGTCTATCACTAACCTTGTGATCTCTCTAGAAATTTAAGGCCTGAGATAGGAATATTCTGCAATATAGGAGCTGACTTTAATCAGGTGGTAAGAATAGCTATCCTGAGGATTGTGATACTCCACTTCCAGAAGGCTCTCTTTAGAATTATTTGCATGAATATAAATTTCATATCCAGGTACATCATCATGACATCCTGGTACCTACGAAAATCATGCAGCACTCAGTATCTGCTGCTTCCAAGGGGAAAGTGGTCAAAGCAAAGTTATTTATCTTCTCATCTTAGGCAAACAACAATCCTTAGACTCTGACCAGCAGAAAAGAGAGTTGGAGACAGAGATGGAGATTTCTTCCAGGAGTCAAGGGAGTCACCAAAGTTAAATAAACAAACAAAAAAAATAAAAAACAAAAAATAGTCACATCAAATGGTCCTCATGACTCTGACTTTCTATTGCATTCACTTCATTCAATCATAGGTCAGGGATTGTGATTGAGGCATTAGTTTCTTGACACAGCCAAAGATTAGCTGATTGATGTTGCATAAACTCTCTGTTCCTCTCAGGAGCTTTCCTTAGTAACCGTTTCTAACAGCCATTAGGACTGAGCACTGCAGTCACCATATTGGCTTTATTAACTCTGCACACAACTTTGCAAGTCATCCCATTGCTAAATTCTACTAAAATTACCCATTTTAAATTACCATAAAATGTCTAATTATCTGGGGTCCTGATTGTGTAGTTATACATAACTTGTAGTTATAAAATTGTACCACATATTCAATGAACATGGACACTTACACAAATTTACCCCTAAGCTGGAGAACTGTGCTTTATCTACAACCTAATGTGGTGTTGGAAGTGAAAATAAGTCTAAAAATTAAACTTCACTAGGAAGTGGGCTGCATTAGAGGGATTACAGGGAGAGATGAGAGTATGATCATATTTAATTGTATATATGCATGAAGTTCTCAAGAATAAAGAGAACAATAAAAAACAAATATTAATTAACGATACACTTAAAAGTATTATCTCAAGATTACCCTGTTTATAAAGCTAAGTTGATCATTACTTAGTGAAGCTCTAAGACTTGTTTTTTAAAGTATTAAAGTATATAGATAATTAAGGTTAAGTAACTAAGATTAAATGTTGACTCATTTGTGATATTTCCCACAAAGATTATGCTTCCAAGTGTGTCCACATTCAGGAGCTTGCTGAACCTGTATTATTCCAAGTAACACACTGAAAATAGGAAGACAACTCCTACAACTGATAAACAGCTTCAACAAAGTGGCCAGACACAAACTTAACTCAAACAAATCAACAGCCTTTCTATACTCAAAGGATAAACAGGCTGAGAAAGAAATTAGGGAAAGGACACCCTTGATGAAAGTCACAAACAATATAAAGTATCTTGGTGTGACTAACCAAACAAGTGGAAGATCTGTATGACAAGAACTTCAAATCTCTGAAGAAAGAAATCAAAGAAGACCTCAGAAGATGGAAAGAGCTCCCACACTCATGGATTGGTAGGATTAATATAGTAAAAATGGCCATCATGCTGAATGCAACTTACAGATTGAATGCAATCCCCATCAAAATTCCAACTCAATTTTTCATAAGAGTTAGAAAAGGCAATTCTCAAATTCAGTCAGGATAGAGAAAACTATTCTCAACAATAAAATAATGTCTTGGGGAATCAGTATCCCCAATCTCAAACTGCACTACAGAGGAATCATGATAAACACTGCAGGGTACTGGTACAGTGACAGGCAGGTAGATCAATGGAATATAATTGAAGACCCAGAAATGAACTCACACACTTATGGTCACTTGATCTTTGACAAAGGAGCTAAAACCATCCAGTGGAAAAAGACAGCATTTTCAACAAATGGTGCTGGTTCAACTGGAGGTCAGCATGTAGAAGAATACAAATTGATCCATTCTTATCTCTCTATACAAAGTTTAAATTCAAGTGGATCAAGAACTTCCACATAAAACCAAATACACTGAATCTAATAGATTGGAAGTGGGGAAAATCTTTGAAAACATGGGCACAGGGGAAATTTTCCTGAACAGAACACCAATGGCTTATGATCTGAGATCAAGAATTGACAAAGGGGACCTCATAAAACTGCAAAGCTTCTATAATGCAAAGGACACTGTCAATAGGACAAAACAGCAACCAACAGACTGGAAAAAGATCTTTACCAATCTCACCTCTGATAGAGGCTAATATCCAATATACACAAAGAATTCAAGAAGTTAGACTCCAAAGAAGCAAATAACACTATTAAAAAATGGAGAACTGAACTAAACAGAGAATTCTCAACTGAGGAAACTCGAAGGGCTGAGAAGCACCTAAAGAAATGTTCAACATCCCTAGTAATCAGCGAAATGCAAATCAAAACAACCCAGAGATTCTATCTCACACCAGTCAAAATGGCTAAGATCAAAAACTCAGGTGACAGCAGATGCTGGCAAAGATGAAGAAGAAGAAGAACACTCCTCCCTTGCTGGTTGGATTGCCAGCTAGAACAACCACTCTGGAACTCATTCTGGGGGTGTTCCTCAGAAAATTTGACATAGTACTTCCTGAGGACCCAGCTATACCACTCCTGGTCATATACCCAGAAGATGCTCCAACATGTAATAAGGACACATGCTCCACCATGTTCATAGCAGCCATATTTATAATAGCTAGAAGCTGGAAAGAACCCAGATGTCCCTCAACAGAGGAATGGATACAGAAAATGTGGTACATTTACACAATGGAATACTACTCAGCTATTAAAAACAATGACTTTGAAATTCTCAGGCAAATAGATGGAACTTGAAAAAAATCATCCTGAGTGAGGTAACTCAGTCACAAAAGAACAAACATGTGTTGTACTCATTAATAGTGGATATTGGCCCAAAAATTCAGAATATCTAAGATTCAATTCACAGACCAACTATATAAAGCCTAAGAAGAGGGAAGACCAAAATTTGGAGATCACCAGCAAGCAGATGAGTTAAGAGAGTAACCCTGAATCCATTCTTGCCACTCAGAAAAGTCAGTAATTTGAGGAAATATAGTAGAGATTGGGGGAAAATAAAAACAATTTTGCATGTGTAAGGGGCAGGGGGGTGAAGCTATAACCCAGTGTATGTACTGAGGTCAGAGGACAACTTGCAGGAGGCATCTGTCCTTCTACCACATGGATTCAAGAAATAGAATTTGGGTTGTAAGGCTTGGTAAGCAACTACAGCTGCTGGGTCGTCTTGCTAGCCCTCTCTTATTCCTCAAAGCTACCTACCCAGTGCACTTTTCACTCCCTTCTATTAAACTGAATGGTACACAAGGATGACATCAGAGTTACTCATGAGCTGTGAGCATTTTCAGAACCTTGTACCAAGCTGAGCACTTTTTGAAAATCATTTAAAGCTCATAATCACCCCTCCATGATGTAGATACTAATAAAACAGAATTTGAATACGTGAGGCAGAGACAACTCCATGAATTATTCAGAGTTATGAGTCTTGGAAGGCTAACACTCTCGCTTCAGATTTAAAAACACTTGAGCTTTCCTTTTGAAGATTCTACAGGCCCATAAAATCATGCATATTTTAATAGTACATATCACATATCTCTTTCTGCTAGAGTACAAGCTCTGTTATGGGAGGCATCTCCTTTTTATATCTGTATCTCATCCAGCCATGTGGTCATTCTCTAAAATATATATAGAATGAAGGATAAACATCCTTACTGTTCACACAAACATTAACAAGAAAAAAACACAGCATGACACATGCCCAGCACCAACCCACAGGCCCAAACCCTCAGCCTCTTAGTCACATAACAGACCTGCATGAAACTTATTTCTCTACTTGATAACTCCTGAGCTGGCTCATTCTGAAACATTACCACAAGCCAGTTAAATGTCTGTCTGTGCATTAGAAACCAAAGCTCTGCAGATCAATAAAACTCAAATTGCTTTTTTAAAAAGAGATTCTACAACATTTTTAAATACTTCAGAAGCAAGACCAGGATCACAAGCTGTGCACAAAAATAGGAAAACTCTAAAGACTCCCAAACAGCTCTCCCCAAAGGAACTGGTTTATATTCAAACAATGAACAAATTAGGAAAGAATAAAATTGTCAAACAAACCAAAAAGCAAAGGAGAATATGAGCATCTATCTAGCATTGCATCTCTAATACATCCTGTGAGGATGTATGTTAAATTCACGCACTCTTAATATATTGAGCTCTCAAGACCAACTCAAGTGTTTCTCCTGGTACTATCTACCTCACTATCATCTCCAACTCCAGCCCCAAAGGAGCAGTGGTACAATTGCCAGCAGCCAACAGAGCGACTGTGGGTTAGTCGGCATGTAAAGAAAAATTAATTAATTTTGTAAAAGGAATAAATCATCCAGACATGGAAAGATTGTTCTGTTCTTCCAGTTTGGTCCAAAGGGGGACACTCATTGGGGAGAAAAACATCTCCCAAGCATTCAATGTTTCTCACTTTCACATTCATGGCATCTCTTACTGTCTTTTAGGTTTTTTCTGGATTTACCTTTATTTTCTTACTACATAGATTATACATGTTATGATCTACTCATCCTTGTGGGGAGGGATAAAGACCATGCTGTTGCAGGATATGTGACTATTCTATTTCCACTTGTGGCTCAGCCCTTTAATCCCTCTGGCTGGGATGCAGGCACACCCTTAGTGCACACCTTTAATCTCAATAAAGTTAACGTTAATTTGGAGGAGGAAGTGCCATGTTTGAAAGTGGCACCTAGCTGAGGGCCAAAGAGATGAATCAGAGAAAAATCTGACAAATAGGATATGCTCAACTCTCATGAGAAGAGAGAGGAAAAGGAAGCCATTTCAAGGACATTGCCAAAATAATAAACAATAGAGGTATTTTTACTGGGACAGGTTAGAGAGAAAACAAACTAGACACAGGTGAAGACAGAATGAGCCAGAGAATGAAAAGAACCCAGAAGATTAGATCATACTGCCAAAGTTAGTATGAGACCAATTTATGAAAGGCAGAGAGAGAAGCCATATTGAATCAGTCAACTTAGAGAAGAGTTTGAGCCTGGACAACTGAGTTCAGCCAAACAGACAGAGTTAGAAAGAAGTATGGGTGAGCTTATTCAGCAGCAAGTCTCAGAGGCTGAAAATACTCTAGGCCTAGATAAGATATACAGAGGCTAGAAGCTTCCAGGGTTAGACCTAGGTTAGCAGACTAAAGCAGTGAGCCTTGGAGACAACAGTTACTACAGGAGAATAAAAGCTACTTTTACACCATTTGGAATGCAGAGTAACACAACAGTGCTCTTTATTATTCCCTACAGACTCAGTGAACCTGGGATACTCCATCTATTTTCAGCTAGACTTGTTCAGCTTGCCCAGTGATCATCCTGTTTGCCACAAGTCCACAGCGTGACGTTTACGCCCTGGGTCACACTGGCTGTGTGTTCATGCCCAGCTTTGTACTTGGATGCATGGGATCTGAACTCAAGTGCCAGTGCTTGAGTCCATTCTGTCCATGTCTCCAGGCCATCTATTCCTAACATACATAGGGAAAGGACCAAAAACACAAAACAACTTAGCTTACCCATGTCTTCATGGAGTTCTGAATGCTACACAATTTGAAGTAGTATTTTTCCCTTGATATATTCATTACAATATTTCTCGAATTATAAAAAGTATCCCAGGAAGCATTTTTTAAAACTTAAGGAGCTGAAAGAGGTTCCTAGACCTATTAATTAACATCCTAGATGGCAGAAATATGAAATGATAATAACCTAAATTAAAAGATTTGAAGAGAGCATTTTAACGAGGAAGATAAACTTTCTCTCCACCCGGGACAACTCCCATACCACGTGTTGTGCTGGCAGGATTATTTGCCGCACCCCTTCCATCTTCAGAAGTGTTTTGTTTGGGTAATGGATTGTAGCTCTCTAATTACAGTTCACTAATGATAAAGATCCCATGCCATTCATAATTGCTTGTGGTCTCACTCCATTTTTTTTAACTATTTTCCTTATTTTTCAGACTTCCTTTCCCATTACGTATTTATTTTATCATTAAAGAGTGGATAGGTAATGAGATAAATACATTTATTATCACAACAAAATGCCATGTTTTCATAAAGGTAGGCTTTTGGTCTATTTAAACGTGAACAAATGAAGATCATGAATATAATAAAATTTTATGAGATATGGCATGACAGAAAATACTCATTAGAAAATGTAGTATCATTTTATGGACAAAACAGATAGCTCTCAATATATAAATATCCCTAGCTTCTTTTAAACAAAGCAATCTTTTTAGTACTGCAATCTTAACACCAATTTTACCACAAAATTAAGGACTCCACCGTACACTTGATCTATTCATTTCAACTACTTCAGCCATCCATGCAGCTCTCTCCAAAGTCAATGAGGCAGTGAAATCAGTATTGATCATAAAAACAGTTGAAATTAATAAATCAGGCTCATAAGAAAATTGTATGCCTGACCCAAGGATGGTAGAGAAATACTCATTTCTAATGTGCCTTTACAAAGACGGTTCCATAGGTCTGTGATAAGGAATTTTTCATGAACTTTTTCATTCAATGCCATTTATTTCTTCACTTTTGTATAAACTCTATTTTTCTAATGTCCTAATTAATGTCAGACACTGTGGGCAATGAAGCCCAGAGACCCTACTAACTCACAATACAGCAGAAATGACATAAAGCACACACAATTTGTCTAAGAGAATATATGCTATAAATATGGCCAAGGCACTTGTTTAGGAAATCAGCAAACAAACAAAAGTAAATGCCTACCTCACAGTGAGTGAACAGAGGCATCACAAACAATGAACAGGAGTTCATGGTTCAATATGAAATAGTCTGGAAGACATATGGCTTGAAGGTTTGTCCATCAGGTGACACTATTTGAGGAGACTGTGGAAACTGTAGGTGGAGGGAGATAGGTGGAGAATGTTAGAACTGTCTCATAAGGCAAGTTCATAAAGTATCTTGTCCCTGGTTTATTCCCTTCGGAGTCTCTTATTTGAACTACTCATAAGGTAACCAGCCCTCCTCTGCCACACACTGTGACATGTTGTTGTGGTGTCCTGTATAAGCACAAGGAAACAAACAAACATGAACTGCATCCTCCCAAAAAATGAGCCAAAGAAATCATCTCTTGTGTTTCTTCCAGGTGTCACAGTCAACGGAAGTCTAGAGTGCATCATTCAGAATTCCACTTGCTCAACCCAGCTTATGCCTGTTCCTTCACAGAATAGTCTTACTCTTCCTATATCCACCCACGAATAGATAGAACCTGAAATACTGAGCAGCCCTCACACATGAAAGCTCCCCTGGGTCCTCACCCAATATCTATATTGTGGCTCCATATTTTCTGAGACCCAGCTTAACCATTACTGATCTCCAGCTCTGGCAAGGTCTACCTGTGAGATTTTTCATTTGTTTTCTAAATTTAATGCTGTGTTTCCATAGAATTCCCTGGCATCCAGTACCATTACATACCATAGGTATTTTCTGAATGAATTTATATCAATTTGAGCTAGATGCATAGAGTTAGCACGAAATAATTGCAAGTGAGTTTGTCATGATTACATTGAACATATGCTTCCCATTTCCCAATCTATATATTTAATTGCAAAAAAATAAAAGCATATTCCCAAATTAAAGGCTGCAGTTGAGTAGTGTTTTATTTATAATGGCAAAAGTTTGCATAATCTGAATGTGTGACTAAAAGTACAGTTTAGCAGTAAGAAGAAATTGACCACTGATTTTTCATAACATTGCTGATCATTCTCAAAACCATGAAGCTGAACACAAGAAAAGAAGAATAAAAGGGACATAATAAGATACTTTGCTAGTCAGAAAGGCCATTCTGAGTCACAGTGAAAGAATGATTCCAGCTGCTGTCCATGTACACACGAACAGCATTAAAAGCAATAAAATAGTAGGTTATTGAAAAGTGAATGAAGAAAGCATAAAGTTGAGAGAAGAATTTTTTATGATGATCCAGAAGAGTTAGTTGAAAGGGCAAATAGGTATGGATATGATTATATTTTGTTGTATTATGTAAAAGGTTTGCAAAAAATAAAAATAAATAAAATATTCATTAATTATGGTGGTAAATACATGAAAATTTTTCATTTTTATTTAAAATTTATAAGTTTTATTGGTTTGGTTTCTCTTTATAAATAAATGCTAGGCCTCCAAAAGCCCTTTCTGCTGAGGCAGAACCTTGCCAGGTCTGCTGCAGTGAATATTCCATCTCCTGATACTTCCTAGAGAACCAACCACTCAGGGAAGTTGGTAAGAACCCCCCACCTCCCACCTCCGGAGACCCAGAGCTACTGCCAGGGGTTCAGCAGGCTTACTACCCAGCAACCACCAAAAGCTCTGCCCTTCTAAATAGCAGTCCCCTTCCAATCCTTCTCTCCCTCCCACTGTCGAAAGCACTTTCTGCTGCAACAGAACCCTGCCAGGTCTGCTGCAGTGAAGATTCCATCTCCTGATACTTCCTAGAGGACCGTCCACTCAGGGTAGTTGAGAACCAGGCACTCAGGGCAGTTGAGAACCAGTTAATCAGGGCACTTGAGAACCAGCCAGTTAGGGCACTTGAAAACCAGTCAATCAGGGCACTGCAGTCCCCTTCGAATGATTCTTCCCTTCCACTGCCACAGGGAATATACCATCTCCTGATACTTCCTAGAGAACCAGCCACGCAGGGCATTTGAGAACCAGGCACACAGGGTACTTGTCCTTTCTGCTCTGGCAGAATCTTCCCAGGTCTGCCACAATGAAGACACCATCTCATGATACTTCTTAGAGAAATAGCCACACTCAGGTCATTTGGAGTGTGGAGAGGTCTGGGAGTACAGGAGAGCTGGTCTCCCAGGAGAGCCTACATACCTGTATGCACAGAGAGAACAGGAATCCCAGGAGTACATATACGCAGGCTTGCAGGACAGATAAGCCAAAATCAGAGACAGCAAGACCAGCTGACACCAAAGAAAACTAGATGGGAAAAGGCAAATGCAAGATCAATACCAAAAGAAAACAAGGCAATATGGCACCATCAGAACCCAGTTCTCCCACAAGACCAAATACTGGATACCCCAACACACCAGAAAAGCAAGAGCTACATTTGAAATCACATCTCACGATGCTGATAGAGGACTTCAAGAAGGACATAATTAACTCCCAGAAAGAAATACAAGAGAACATGTGCCAACAGGTAGAAGCCCTTAAAGAGGAAACACAAAAATCCCTTAAAGAAACACAGGAGAACATGGGTCAACAAGTAGAAGCCTGAAAAGATGAAACACAAAAATCCCTTAAAGAATTACAGGAAAACACAAATAAACAAGTGAAAGATCCAAACAAAACTATCAAGGATCTAAAAATGGAAGTAGAAACAATAAAGAAATCACAAAGTGAGACATCTCTGGAGATAGAAAACCTTGGAAAGAATTCAGGAGTCATAGATGCAAGCATCAACAACAGAATACAGAGATAGAAGAAAGAATCTCAGGTGCTGAAGATACCATAAAAAACATTGATTCAACAGTCAAAGAAAATACAAAATGCAAAATTCTTGTAACCCAAAACATTCAGGAAATCCAGGACACAATGAGAAGACCAAACATAAAGCTAATAAGTACAGAAGAGAGTAAAGATTCCAAACTTAAAGGGCCAGCAAATATCTTCAATGAAATTATAGAAGAAAACTTCTCTAACCTAAAGAAAGAGATGCCCATGAACATACAAGAAGCCTACAGAACTCCAAACAGACTGGACCAGAACAGAAACTCCTCCTGACACTTAATAATCAAAACACCAAATGCACTAAAAAAAGAAAGAATATTAAAAGCAGTAAGGGAAAAAAATCAAGTAACATATAAAGGCAGACCAATCAGAATTACACCAGACTTCTCACTGGAAACTATGAAGGCTAGAAGATCCTGGGCAGATGTCATACAGACCATAAGAGAACATAAATGTCAGCCCAGGCTACTAAATCCAGCAAAACTCTCAATTGCCATAGGTGGAGATAACAAGATAAAACATGACAAAACCAAATCACACAATATCTTTCCACAGCACATCAAAAGATAATGGGTGGAAAATACCAACACAAGGCTAGAAACTACATCCTAGAAAAAGCAATGAAGTAATATTCTTTCAACAAACCCAAAAGAATGGTCTCAATTCCCCAATAAAAAACATAGACTAACAGACTAGATGCATAAACAGGACCCAACATTTTGTTGCAGGACCTCAGTGACAAAAACACTCATTACCTCAGAGTCAAAGGTTGGAAAATAAATTTCCAAGCAAATGGTTCCAAGAAACAAACTGGAGTGGCCATATTTATATCAGATAAAATCGAGTTTCAGCCAAAAGTTGTCAGAAAAGATAAGGCAGGACAATTCATTCTTATCAAAGGAAAAATCTACCAAGATGAACTCTCAATTCTGAACATCTATGCTCCAAAAGCAAGGGCACCCACATTCATAAAAGAAACTTTACTAAAGCTCAAAGCACACAACGTACCCCACACAATTGGAGTGGGAGACTTCAACATCCCACGCTCAACAATGGACAAATCATGGAAACAGAAACTAAGCAAAGACACAGTGAAACTAACTAAAGTTATGGACCAAATGGATCTTACAGATATTTATAGAACATTCCATCCTCAAGCAAAAGAATATAGCTTCTTCTCAGCACCTCATGGTACCTTCTCCAAAATTGACCATATAATTGGTCACAAAACAGGCCTCAACAGATACAGGAATATTGAAATAATTCCATGCATTCTATCAGATCACCATGGTCTAAGGCTGGTCTTAAGTTCAAACAAAAACAACAGAAAACACACATACACATGGACATTGAACAGTGCTCTACTCAATGATAGCTTGGTCAAGGAAGAAGTAAAGAAAGAAATTAAAGACTTTTTAGAATTTAATGAAAAAGAGTACACATCATACCAAAACTTATGGGACACAATGAAAGTAATGCTAAGAGGAAAACTCATAGCTCTGAGTGCCTCCAAAAGGAAATTGGAGAGAGCTTACACTAGCAGCTTGACAACACAACTGAAATCTCTAGAACAAAAAGAAGCTCATACACCCAAGAGGAATAACCGGCAGGAAATAATCAAACTCTGGGCCGAAATCAACCGAATAGAAACAAAAAGAACCGTACAAAGAATCAACAAAAACCAGGAGCTAGTTCTTTGAGAAAATCAACGAGATAGATAAACCCTTAGCCAGACTAACCAGAGGGCTCAGAGGCACTACCCAAATAGATAAAATCAGAAATGAAAAGGGAGACATAATAACAGAAACTCTGGAAATTAAAACAATAATCAGATCATGCTACAAGAGCTTATAATCAACCAAATTGGAAAATCTGGATGAAATGGACATTTTTCTAGATACACGTCAGGTGCCAGTGTTAAAAGAGGATCAAATAAACCATTTATATAGTCCCATAAGTCCTGATGAAGTAGAAGAAGTTGTTAATAATCTCCCAACAAAAAAAGCTCAGGACCAGATGGGTTTAGTGGGGAATTCTCTCAGATCATCAAATAAGTTCTTCAAACTATTCCACAAAATAGAAACTCAAGGAACTCTACCCTATTCATTCTATGAAGCCACACTAATGCTTATACCTAAACCAAACAAAGACCAAACAAGGAAAGAGAATTTCAGACCAATTTCCCTTTTGAACATTGATGCAAAAATTCTCAATAAAATTCTGGCCAAACAAATCCAAGAATGCATCAAAACAATAATCCACCATGATCAAGAAGGCTTCATACCAGGGAAGCAGATATGGTTCAATATACGGAAATCCATCAATGTAATCCGCCACATTAACAAACTCAAAAAAAAAATAAAAACCACACGGTCATTTCATTAGATGCTGAAAAAGCTTTTGACAACATTCAGCATTCCTTCATGATAAAAGTCTTGGAGAGATCAGGAATTCAAGGCCCATATGTAAACATAGTGAAAGTAATATACTGTAAACTGGTAGCTAACATCAAACTAAATGGAGAGAAACCTGAAGCAATCCCAATAAAATCAGAGACCAGACAAGGCTGCCCTCTCTCTCCCTATCTATTCAATATAGTACTCAAGTCCTAGTCAGAGCAATTAGACAACAAAAGGATGTCAAAGGAATACAAATTGTAAGGGAAGAAGTCAAAATATCGCTCTTTGCAGATTTTATGATCATATATTTAAGCGACCCCAAAAATTCCACCAGAGAACACTTAAAGCTGATAAACAACTTCAGCAAAAGTGGCTGGATATAAAGTTAACACAAACAAATCAGTAGCCTTCCTCAACTCAAATGATAAACAGGCTGAGAAAGAAATTAGGGAAATGACACCCTTCACAATAGTCACAAATAATATTACATACCTTGGTTTGACTCTAACCAAGCAAGTGAAAGATCTGTATGACAAGAATTTCAAGGATCTGAAGAAAGAAGTCATAGAAGATCTCAGAAGATAATGTAAGGATCTACCATGATCACTGATTGGAAGAATTAATATAGTAAAAATGGCCATCTTGCCAAAAGCAATCTAGAGATCCAATGCAATCCCCATCAAAATTCCAAATCAATTCTTCATAGAGCTAGAAAGATCAATCTGCAAATTCATTTGGAATAAAAAAAACCCAGGATAGTGAAAACTATTCTCCAAAACAAAAGATCTACTGGAGGAATCACCATCCCTGACCTCAAGCTCTACTACAGAGCAATAGTGATAAAAAAAAAAAACAACTATATGGTATTGGTACAGAGACAGGCAAGAAGATCAATGGAATAGAAATGAAAACCCAGATATGAACCCACACACCTATGGTCACTTGATATTTAACAAAGGAGCTAAAAACATCCAGTGGAAAAATGACAGCATTTTTAACAAATGGAGCTGGATCAACTGGAGATCAGCATGCAGAAAAATGCACATCAATCCATTCTTAACTCCTTGTACAAAGCTCAAGTCCAAGTGGATCAAGGACCTCCACATAAAACCAGATACACTGAAGCTTATAGAGGAGAAAGTGGGGAAGAACTTTAAACACATGGGCACAGGGGAAATTTTCCTAAATAGAACACCAATGGCCTATGCTCTAAGAACAAGAATCAGCAAATGGGACCTCATAAAACTGCAAAGCTTCTGTAAGTCAATAGGACAAAACAGCAACCAACAGATTTGGAAAAGATCTTTACCGATCCTACATCTGAAAGAGGGCTAATATCCAATGTATATAAAGAACTCAAGAAGTTAGACTCCAGAGTGTCAAATATCCCTATTAAAAATGGGGTATAGAGCTAAACAGGGAATTTTCAACTGAGGAAACTCAATCGCTCTGAGGCACCTAAAGAAATATTCAGCAACCTTAGTTATTAGGGATATGCAAATCAAAACAACCCTGAGATTCCACCTCACACCAGCCAGAATGGCTAAGATGAAAAATTCAGGGGACATCAGATGTTGGAGAGGATATGGAGAAAGAGGAACACTTCTCCATTGCTGGTGGGAGTGTAAGCTGGTTAAACCACTCTGGAAATCAGTTTGGGGGTTCCTCAGAAAATCAGACATAGTACTACCTGAGAACCCAGCTATACCACTCCTGGGCATATACCCAGAAGATGCTCCAACATGTAATAAGGACACATTCTCCACTATGTTCATAGCAGCCTTGTTTACAGTAGCCAGAACCTGGGAAGAAGCCAGATGTCCTTCAACAGAGGAATGGATACAGAAATTGTGGAATATATACACAACGGAGTATTATTCAGCTATTAAAAACAATGAATTCATGAAATTCTTAGGCGAATGGATGAAACTAGAAAGTGTCATCCTGAGTGAGGTTATCCAATCACAAAAGAACACATGGTATGCACTCACTGATAAGTGAATATTAGCCCACAAACTCAAAATAAACATGTTACAATTCACAGACCACAGGAAGCTCATGAAGAAGGCAGACCAAAGTGGGGGTGATTTGGTTCCTCTGAGAAAGGGAACAAAATAATCACAGGAACAACTATGGAGACAAAGTGTGAAGGAAAGGCCACCCAGAGACTGTCCTACCTGGGGATTCATCCTATAAACAGTCACCAAACCCCGAAACTACTATGGATGACAAGAAGTGCAAACCGAAAGGGGTCATTAATGGTTGTCTTTTGGAGGGGCTCTGTCAGAGCCTTACAGATACAGAAGTGAATACTAGCAGCCAAACATTGGACTGATTGTGGGGTTCACTATAAAGGAGTTGGAGGGTAGACTGGAGGATCGGGGGGGGGGGGTTGCAGCCCTATGGGAAGAACGACAATGTCAGTCAACCAGACAATCCAGGACTCCCAGGGACTAAGCCATCAACTAATGGGTACACATGGTTCCAGCCAAAAGATTGGCAGAGTAATTCCTCATCGGGCATCACTGGGAGGAGAAGTCCTTAGCCCTGTGAAGGCTCAATAGAGGACCTAGTGTGGGGAAATGGAGTGGGGGTTGTGGAAGTGGGTTGGGTAGAGGAGCATATTCTTGGAGGCAGGAGGTGGGAGGATGGGTAGGGGGTTTTCGGGGAGGGGGGAAATCAGGAAGGGACATAACCTTTGAAATGTAAATGAAGAATATATTCAATAAAAAATAAATAAATAAGCAGTTTGGACCTCCAGGTGCAGGGATAACTGAGCATAACATCGCCTGGGACACAGCCAGCTTGTGTGCTCCCTGCACCCAGGAGCTGGGCAGTTCTGTGGTCATCTATGTGCCAGTCCTGCTGTGGGACATCTGCCCTGCAGAATGACCTGTGCTGGGAGGGAGCACAGCAGCCTTCACTTGGCCACCTTTGCTCCTGTGATAGACTACACTGAGTCCCCAGGTATGCAGGGATTTCCCAAGTATAACATCACTTGGGGCAAAGAACATCAGGGTTCCAAAGTCACTCAGGAGCAGGGAAGTCACTCAGCAATCGGTGCCAGGGAAACCCGGTCATCCAGGGGGGTGATAATAGCCTTTCAGGCTCATAGGAGGTTAAAGCACCAGCCAGTGACAGCAGGACCAACTAACACCAGAGAGAACCACATGGCAAAAGGAAAACATAGGAATGTTACTAACAGAAATAAAGGTCATATGGCACCATCCAAACCCAACTCTCCAACAGCAGCAAGTCCTAGATACCCCATTACACAAAAAAGGCAAGATCTGGATTTAAAATCACTTCTCATGATGCTATTAGAGGATTTCAAGAAGGGCATAAATAAATTTGATAAAGAAATACAGGAGAAAATAAATCAATGGGTAGAAGCCCTTACAAAGGAAAAACAAAAATCACTTAAAGAAATGCAGGAGAATATGGGTCAACAGATGGAGGCCCATAAGGAGGCAACACAAAAATCGCTTAAAGAAATACAGGAGAACATGAATCAACGGGTAGAAGACTTACAAAGGAAACACAAAAACCACTTAAAGAAATGCAGGAGAATATGGGTCAACAGATGGAGACCCATAAGGAGGCAACACAAAAATCACTTAAAGAAATACGGGAGAACTGGAGTCAACAGGCAGAGGTCCTGAAAGAGGAAACACAAAAATATCTTAAAGAAATACAGGAAAACACAAACAAACAAGTGAAGGAACTGAGCAAATCCATACAGAATCTAAAAAAGGAAGTAGAAACAACTAAGAAATCACAAAGGGAGACAACTTAGGAGATAGAAAACCTTGGGAAGAAATCAGGGGTCATAGATGCAAACATCAATAATAGAATACAAGAGATAGAAGAAAGAATGTCAGATGCTGAAGAAACCATAGAAAGCATTGACTCAGCAGTCAAAGAAAATGCAAAATGCAAAAAAAAATGTGTAACCCAAAACATCCAGGAAATCCAGGACACAATGAGAAGACCAAACCTAAGGATTATAGGTATAGATGAGAGTGAAGATTTGCATCTTAAAGGGCTAGTAAATATCTTCAACAAAATTAAGAAGGAAAACTTCACTAACCTAAAGAGAGAGATGCCCATGAATGTACAAGAAGCCTACAGAACTCCAAACAGACTGGACCAGAACAGAAATACCTCCTGACACATAATAATCAAAACACCAAATGTACTAAATAAAGAAAGAATATTAAAAGCAGTAAGAGAAAAAGGCCAAGTTACATATAAAGGAAGACCCATCCAAATTACATCAGACTTCTCACCACAGACTATGAAAGATATTAAATCCTGGGCAGATCTCATACAGACTCTAAAAGAACACAAATGCCAGCCCAGACTTTTATACCCAGCGAAACTCTCATTCACCATAGATGGAGAGACCAAGATAGTCAATGATAAAACCAAATTTACACAATATCTTTCCACAAACCCAGCCCTGCAAAGGATAAAAGGTGGAAATGGCCAATACAAGGAGAGAAACTACACCATAGAAAAAATGAGATAGTAACCTTCTTGCATCAAACCTGAAAGTAGATAACCACTCAAACATAAAGATAGCGTCAAGAATAGCAGGTGGCAATAATCACTATTCCTTAATATCTCTTAATATCAATGATCTCAATTCCCCAATAAAAAGACAGAGACTAACAGGCTGGATACGTAAACCCGACCCAGCATTTTGCTGCATGCAGGAAACGCACCTCAGTGTAAAAGACAAACACTATCTCAGAGTTAAAGGCTGGAAAACAATCTTACAAGCAAATGGTCCCAGGAAACGAGCTGGAATAACATCCTAATATCAGATAAAATTGACTTTCAACCTAAAGTCATCAAAAAAAACACAGAAAGACACTATATACTGGTCAAAGGAAAAATCCACCAAGAAGAACTCTCAATTCTGAACATCTATGCTCCAAATGCAAGGGCACCTTCATTCATAAAAGAAACTTTACTAAAGCTCAAAGCACACATTGCATCTCACACAATAATAGTGGGTAACATCAACAACCCACTCTCTGAAATAGACCAATCAGGAAAGCAGAAACTAAACAGGAACACAGGGAAACAAATTGAAGCTTTGGACCAAATGGATCTAACATATATATATACAACATTTCATCCTAAAGCAAAAGAATATACATTCTTCTCAGCACCTCATGGTACCTTCTCCAAAATCGACCATATAATTGGTACAAAACAGACCTCAATAGATATAAGAAGATCGAACTAATCGCATGCTTCCTATCAGATCATTATGGAATAAGGGTGGTCTTCAATAGCAACAAAAACAACAGAAAGCCCACATACACGTGGAAGCTGAACAATGCTCTACTCAATGATAACTTGGTCAAGGAAGAAATAAAGAAAGAAATCAAAGACTTTTTAAAATTTAATGAAAATAAAGGCACAAAATACCCTAATTTATGGGACACAATGAAAGTGGTGCTAAGAGGAAAATTCATAGCCCTGAGTGCCGCCAAAAAGAAATGGGAGAGAGCATACACTAGCAGCTTAATGGTACACCTGAAAGCCCTAGAACAAAAAGAAACAAAAACACCCAAGAGGAGTAGAAGGCAGGAAATCATCAAACTCAGGGCTGAAATCAATCAAGTAAAAACAAATAAAACCATATAAAGAATCAACAAAACTAGGAGTTGGTTCTTTGAGAAAATCAACAAGATAGATAAGCCCTTAGCCAGACTAGACAGAGGGCACAGAGACAGTATCCAAATTAACAAAAACAGAAACAAAAAGGGAGATATAACAACAAAAACTGAGGAAATTCAAAAAAATCATCAGATCCTACTACAAAAGCCTGTATTCAACACATTAGAAAATCTGGAGGAAATGGACAATTTTCTAGACAGATACCAAATAACAAAATTAAATTAGGATCAAATAGACCATCTAAACCGTCCTATAACCCCTGAAGAAATAGAAGTGGTCATTGGAAGTCTTCCAACCAAAAAAAGCACAGGTCCAGATGGTTTTACTGCAGAATTCTATCAGACCTTCAAAGAAGACCTAACACCAATACTCTTCAAACTATTCCACAAAATAGAAACAGAAGGAACAATATCCAACTCATTCTATGAAGCCACAATTATGCTGATACCAAAATCACCCAAAGATCCGACTAAGAAAGAGAATCTCAGACCAATTTCTCTTATGAATATTGACGCAAAAATACTCAATAAAATTCTTGCCAACCAAATCCAAGAACACATCAAAATGATCATTCACCACGATCAAGTAGGCTTCATCCCAGGGATGCAGGGATGGTTCAATATAAGGAAGTCCATCAATGTAAACCACTACATAAACAATATCAAAGAAAAAAACCACAAGGTCATTTCATTTGATGCTGAAAAAGCATTTGACAAAATTCATCATCCTTTCATGCTAAGAGTCTTGGAAAGATAAGGAATTCGAGACCCATATCTAAACATAGTAAAAGCAATTTACAGCAAATCGGTAGCCAACATTAATCTAAATGGAGAGAAACTTGAAGTATTCCCACTAAAATCAGGAACTAGACAAAGCTGCCCTCACTCTCCATATCTTTTCAATATAGTACTTGAAGTTTTAGGTAGAGAAATTAGAAAACAAAAGGAGGTCAAAGAATTACAAATTGGAAAGGAAGAAGTCAAACTATCACTATTTGCAGATGATATTATAGTATATACTTAAGTTACCCAAAGAACTCCACCAGAGAACTCCTACAGCTGATCAACAACTTCAGCAAAGTGGCCGGATATAAAATCAACTCAAGTAAATCAGTAGCCTTCCTATACTCAAAGGATAAGCAGGTTGAGAAAGGGAAATGATACACTTCACGATAGCCACAAACAATATAAAGTATCTTGGTGTGACTCTAACCAAACAAGTGAAAGATCTGTATGACAAGAACTTCCAGTCTCTGAAGAAAGAAATGGAAGAAGACCTCAGAGAAGGAAAAATCTTCCATGCTCATGGATTGGCAGGATTAATGTAGTAAAAATGACCATCTTGCCAAAAGCAATATACAGATTCAATGCAATCCCCATCAAAATCCCAACTCAATTCTTCTTAGAGTTAGAAAGAGCAATTCAAAAATTCATCTGGAATAACAGAAAACCCAGGAGAGTTAAAACTATTCTCAAGAGTAAAAGAAGTTCTGGGGGAATCAGTATCCTGGACCTCAAACTGTACTACAGAGCAATAGTGTTAAAAACTGCATGGTATTGGTACAGTGACAGGCATGTAGATCAATGGAACAGAATTGAAGACCCAGAAATGAATCCACATTCCTATGGTCACTTGATCTTTGACAAAGGAGCTAAAACCATCCAGTGGAAAAAAGATAGCCTTTTCAACAAATGGTACTGGCTCAACTGGAGGTCAACATGCAGAAGAATGTAAATCGATCCATTCTTATCTCCTTGTATTAAGCTCAATTCTAAGTGGATCAAGGACCTCCACATAAAACCAGACACACTGAAACTAATAGAAAAGAAACTAGGGAAGAGCCTTGAACATATGGGCACAGGGGAGAATTTCCTGAACAGAACACCAATAGCTTATGCTCTAAGATCAAGAATTGACAAATGGGACCTCATAAAATTGCAATGTTTCTCTAAGGCAAAGGACACTGTCAAAAGGACAAAGCGGCAGCCAACAAAATGGGAAAAGATCTTTACCAACCCTACATCCAACAGAGTGCTAATATCCAATATACACAAAGAACTCAAGAAGTTTGACTCCAGAGAGCCAAATAACCGTATTAAAAAATGGGGTACATAGCTAAACAAAGACTTCTCACCCGAAGAATATCAAATGGCTGAGAAGCACCTAAAGAAATGTTCAACATCCTTAGTCATTAGAGAAATGCAAATCAAAACAACCCTGAGATTTCACCTCACACCAGTCAGAATGGCTAAGATCAAAAACACAGGAGATAGCAGGTGTTGGTGAGGAAGTGGAGAAAGAGGAACACTCCTCCACTGCTGGTGAGATTGCAAGCTGGTACAAGCACTCTGGAAAGCAGTCTGGCGGTTCCTCAGAAAACTTTGCATGACACTCCCAGAGGATCCTGTTATACCACTCCTCAGCATATACCCAGAGGCTTCCCCTGCATGCAATAAGGACACATGCTCCACTATGTTCATAGCAGCCCTATTTATAATAGCCAGAAGCTGGAAAGGACCCAGATGTCCCTCAAGGGAGGAAAGGATACAGAAGATGTGGTATATTTACACAATGGAATACTACTCTGCATTAAAAACAATGAATTTACAAAATTCTTAGGCAAATGGTCAGAACTGGAAAATATCATCCCTAGTGAGGTAACCCAATCACAAAAGAACACACATGGTATGCAGTCACTGATAAGGGGATATTAACCCGGAATCTCGGAATACCCAAGACGCAATTCACATATCAATAGATTTCCAAGAAGATGGAAGGAGAGACCCCTGGTCCTGGAAAGACTGGATGTAGGGAAATACCAGGACAGAGAAGCGAGAGGAGATTGAATGGGGAACAGGGGTAGGGAAGAGGGCTTATGGGACTTTCGGGGAGGGAGGAACCAGGAAAGGGGAAATCATTTGGAATGAAAATAAAAAAAATATAGAAAATAAATAAAATAAATAAATATATAAATAAATGCTAGTTTAAACTTAATTATATATATAAAGATATATAATATTTATTAAATTATATATGTACATAAAATGTACAATTATATGTTTAGTTAAATCTAATATCTATTTAAAATGAGAAGACAAATTAATGAAACAAAAAAGATTTTAAATATTTCAAAATACTGTAAATATTGCAAATGATCAAAATACATTCTGAAAAATCAAATAAGACTTTTATTACATATTTTCTAGAACATAATTTTTTTTATAACTTTTGACTACATAGTTTTTGATTAAATTATTATTGAATAAATGATTAGAGAATTTTTAAAATCAGAATAAAGTTTCTTCAGAGGAATCCAGTCAGGAGCTTACACCTCCACCTTGTGCTAAGATTACAGAATGGCAGTCCATAGAAATGTTTAATAAATAGGCTTCAGCTATAAATCAACATAATCAGAATAGAGATTATATTTATATTTTCAAAGATCCATTACTAGATGAAGGTCTATATGCTGAGTTAAGAGTACAATTTATGGTTGATGCCATCTTAGAGCAATGTCATACAATAGCAGATGTGTTTCATTTTGCAGTTTGGAAATACATATTTAGAATCCCAGTGGGATTTTGCCTTGAATTATGAAAAGATTGCATATTTATTAGAAATGATGGCTATCTTAAAGATGACTTTGCAGATTTAAACTGAAGATGCTCCAATGTATGTATCCAGTAGAATACAACAATTTTTTAGACATTATGGAACAGAATATGTTACAGATATGTCTTAAAATCCTGCATCTCAAACAGATGTAAAATGATCTAACTATACTTTAAAAGAAATACTTATAAGTAGAAAGTAGAAAGAAAACAAAGACCATCAAAGGATACATTATGAAATGCTTTATTAATTTTAAATTTTTAAAACACTAATGAACAAAAAAAACAACAGCTGTTGAGAGACAATGGATTATGGAAAAAATGCTGAATTAGACCAACTTTAGAATGAAAAGCAGAAAATGCATTCCATTGGGGAGAGGTTTTGTCTTTGTTTCAACAGGAGAAGAAAAAGCTATGTATTCCATGAACATTGATAAAGATTAGATTTGACCCAGGGAGACCTCCTGAAAATCTTGGCTGCAGAAATGAAAGAAGAAACCAAGAACAACAAAACAAACAAAAAAAAACCCAAAACAAAACAAAACAAAAAACAATACAGGTGATGTATATTGATCCCTCTGCATAGGAATAGCGCTGAGACTAGCTGAGACATGTAAATGTCTCTGCATAGCCCACATATCTTGTTTGCTACAGTGTCCTCATTACTTACCATGCCATTCTTTCATATGGCATGGATGGACATTTATGTTGCTGCTGGGTTATACAATCCAAATGGACTTACAAAGTTTGATACTTTTCACCTGCTCAAACACAGCAGAGAATCATCTTTAACTGATCTGTGCATACTGCATATTCCATACACATGCTGTGTATTTTCAGAACAAAAGAACCAGAAACTAATGAAGATAAGACAAATAGCCCAGGTAACCCTGACTCACAGACTGCCTCAATTGCTGTTTCCTCAAAGATGTGGTATATTTACACAATGGAATACTACTCTGCAATTAAAAACAATGAATTCACAAAATTCCTAGGCAAATGGTCAGAACTTGAAAATATCATCCTTAGTGAGGTAACCCAATCACAAAAGAACATACATGGTATGCAGTCACTGATAAGGGGATATTAACCCAGAATCTCAGAATACCCAAGACACAATTCACATATCAATAGATTTCCAAGAAGATGGAAGGAGAGACCCCTGGTCCTGGAAAGACTGAATGTAGGGGAATGCCAGGACAGAGAAGTGAGAGGTGGTTGAATGGGGAAAAGAGGGAGGGAAGGGGACTTATGGGACTTTTGTGGAGGGAGGAAACGGGAAAGGGGAAATGATTTTGAATGTAAATTAAAAAAAACTTAGAAAATAAAAATTAAAAAAAAAATCTGAGTCCAGGACAACTTCAAAGCTAATATCGTCCAGCTTCACAGACTGTTCCAGCCATGACTTCAGGTAAGATCTGCACTTTCCCATCACACAGAGAATGAACAGTAAATGATACAGCTAGCTCTCCTAGGACTTGTCCATCATTTCAAAACTTCAGGGCCTCCAAAAAAGAATGTCACCCCAAACAGCAAGAACCAATTAAAAAGAATGACACCCAGTCCCAAAAAGTAGGTGGGTAATATTTCATCTTTCAGTGAGTGGTAGATATTGGTCATTGTTTAAGTTGGTCACAAGTTGCTAATGCTCTTGATCATGAAAGAAACAAAGTCAAGGAAGTTAAATTCAGGGATTTCCTTCTCTCTTTTTCTTTCCTCTACTATTTCTTTCCTATCTAATGTTAGGGGAAGAAGGGGGAAAAGGGATAAAAAAGAAAAAGGAGGATATAGAAATGATAGGATAAAAGGATAGATTATTAAATCTACTTTTAAACTAAAAACTAACTACTAGTCTCAAATACTTTACATTGATAAGGATCTTTGTGTACTGATACAAATTTATATATATATATATATACATATATATATATATATATATACTCTGCTTAAAATATTATACCTATGCAACTCATTTTAAAATGTAAAGTTCTATTCCTCTTGAAAGCTACTATTACAAACTGTATAGGATAATTAAGATATGTAAGTTAGTAGTCAATCAAACTTGCAGTCACATTAGGTACTATTTAACTTAATTACATAAATGAGCTTTAATTAACCTCCTATAGATGTTTTCAAAGTTAAACAGATAGTAGATAGCTAGGAACAAGTAATGGTTAGATATATTATAGGTAAATATGTAGTCTTCAAAAACCTCAGATATCTACAGAATATGGCATTTAAAGATGGTTTATGAATAAAAGACTTTTTGGCAATGAGACAGGATTGATACTTGCAGGACCCACATTCTACTTCAAAGATGATCAAAGAATCTTCATATGGAGTTTGCTTCATATGTGGCAAAGCTAGCCACTGGGCAAGACACTGCCCTTGCTTCAACTGTTGACAAAATGTTGTCCAAACTGTGGGCAAGCAAGACACAAGGGAAGTCAACTGCTGAGCTTTGCCAAGGCAAGATATGTAAGTCCTCCAATATTCCAGCTTCACAAAAAACTCTGTCATATATTGGGCCAGAAGACAAAACATGATGCTCCAATGTTATAGAGAAACCTTGGGTGACTATTCAGGTAGCATGAAACCTCTGTCATTACTATCATTTCTGAAGCGGCTTGCTCTGAACCTCCTGTTTACTCAGGTAATACTTATTCCTTTTCAGGTCTCTAATGAGGTTGAAGACTAGATAGTTATAGTCTCACTTTAAAGCTTAAGTTGTTTAGGATATAGGCTTATAATTTAGCATCTAAAAAGATATTTTAGGTTGAGAAATGCAAGTTACAATAGAAAGGGACTTAAGTACAAACTTGGAACTTACCAAGATAGGATAGATAATAAAGTACTTTCTCCAAGTTTGCCACATACAAATGAACTGGACACTGTGAATGTAATCCTTACCTGATAGTTTTCATAATTGTGCTTGTTGTGTATAGTTTATTATACTAAGTCAAAGAACCTTGGAAAAAAGGGGGAAGATTTTGAAGGATGTGTTTGTACACTATGTATTGAAATGCTGATTTTTGTGCTGGCAGAGATCTGGCTGCAGTACAGACTTTGCCATTACCAATATTAGGAAGTAATTCCTGACTCAATATTCTGTAAACATTGTTCTCTGCCACCTTCTTATTCACTAAATAAAGAGATGAACAGGTGATAGCTAACAAGGAGAGTAAAGAGTAAAATAGAGGACTTCTAGGAGAGAGAGAGAGAAAGAGAGAGAGAGAGAGAGAGAGAGAGAGAGAGAGAGAGAGAGAGAGAGAGAGAGACTGAGTCTGTGTCTTTCTGGTGGGGGACCAGGGAGTTGCCATCAGGACCCAGATGAAGGAGGTGCCAGGGCAAGAGTAAGATATCAGGCCAGTGTTGTTGGATTAAAATAGCTTAAAGTCTTCCCCACTATTGTACCTAAAGCTTATACTTAATAAATACAAGTCTCTGTGTCATTATTCAGAGCTAGGGTGGGCATAGAAAAACTGAACTTTTACATTGTAGTGTTTTCTTTCCATAGAATGTGATATTTTCTCAAACCTGAGAACTTAAACTCTGTGGTAGTAAAAGCATTTTTTAACTTCGCTATAAGGTGTTGGAGGAACACTTTGATCAACTTTACAATCTGTATAGTCCATAAATATGCTCTAAATGTTTGTCCTTATATCTCTAGATAAGTGTAGTCCTCTCCTATAATCAAGAAAAAAATTTCCTTTCAACAGACAGAGAACATTACAAAAACCACAACCAATAAAAATTTGAGTTGTGGAGCCCAATCCTAACAGGAGTATCTACAAGGCACACCTACTCTTAAGGCTCAGGGAACATTGTGAAAAGGGTGGGTATGAAGATTTTTAAGAGCCAGAGGACAGAAGAATTTGCTGTAAAACTGTATTTTCTGGTATTTCAGAAACTGCACTGATACAATCTCACCAACATGGCTGCCTAAACATGAGCTGAACAAAGACAACAACCACAGACATGTCAAAGTAGAGGGGAAAGACATAGAAAGCTAAGGGCATCTAACGGATTCTGAAAGCAGGAGAAATTGTCTTCCCCAGAGAAGAATGCATCATGTAGTTGTCCAATACCACCAAATGATCAGCCCTGAAAACATAAATACCAGTAACATCATATAGACTGAACAGGTTGTATTTATGAACTTATAAATATATGTGTGTTCCACTGCCTGATCCTTTTTCCTGGGGCAGAATCTTGGCTTGTGTGCTCCAGTGAAGACACCATATCCTGATCCATTCTAGAGAACCCACTGCACTCAGAGCAGTTGTTAAGAACCACCCTTCCTTCCAGAGTCCCAAGGCTGCTGTTGGAGCCAGGTGGACTAGGGACTAATCACCCCCCAAAACTCCCACCCTCCCAAATACAACTCCCCTTCCATCCTTTCTGCCCCTTCTACTGCCCAGTTGTTTCTGCTGGGGCACATTCTTAGCTGGTCTGCTCCAATGAAGACACCATATCTTGACCCATCCTAGAGGCCCCACTGCACTCAGAGCAATTGAGGACCCACTAAACTCAGAGCAGTTGAGGACAACTGCACTCAGAGCAATTGAAGACCTGCTGCACTCAGAGCAGTAGAGGACCTGCTGCACTCAGAGTAGTTGAAGATCAGCTGTACACAGAGCAGTTAAACAACATCTGAACAGCTCCACTGAAGACCCAACAGTCTGAAGACCTCCCAGGAGATCTATTGCAGCCATGACAACAGTCAGCAGCTTCTCTACCCCTGTAAAGAGCCCCCAGTTGGAAGGCCCAAAAGATGGTCTGCTATAGCCAGGGCTACAGGCCTTCCAGGAGACCTGAAGCAACCCAGGGACAAAAGAGGCAGACTCCAGACAGTCACCCAGACCAACAAACACCAAGGATATCCAGATGGCAAAAGGCAAATACAAGATCATAAGCAACAGAAGCCAATATATGTGGGCATCATCAGAACCCAGTTGTCCCACCATGGCAAGTCCTGAAAACAACAACACACATGAAAATCAGGAAGCTGACCTAAAATCTTATCTCATGAATATAATAGAGTCCTTTAAGGAGGATATCAATAACTTATTGAAAGAAATACAGGAAAACACAGGTAAATGGATGAAGGAATTGAGTAAAGTGATCCAACACCTAAAAGTGGAAGTAGAATCAATAAAGAAAACACAAATGGAGGAAAACCTGGAAATCGAAAACCTAGGAAAGAGGTCAGGAATTACATATGTAAGCTTCACCAACAGAATACAAGAGATAGAAGAGAGAATCTCAAGTGTAGAAGATACTAAGGAAGAGATTGAAAAAACTGTCAAAGAAAATTCAAAACATAAAAGACTCCTAACCCAAAGCATCCAAGAAATTCAGGACACAATGAAAAGACCAAATCTAAGAATAATCAGAATAGAGGAGAATGAAGATTCCCAGCTCAAAGGACCTGAAAATGTCTTCAACAAAATAATAGAAGAAAACTTCCTCAACCTAAAGAAGTAGATGGCCATAAAGGTACTAGAAGCCTATAGAACATGAAACAAATGGAACCAGAAGAGAAAATCCTCTCGTCACATAATAATCGAAACACTAGATGCATAGAACAAAGAAAGAATATTAAAAGCTGCAAGGAAAAAAAGCCAAGTAACATACAAAGGTAGACCTATGAGAATTACACTAGACTTCTCAACAGAGACAATGAAAACTCTCAATCAGCATAGATGGAGAAATCAAAACATTCCAGGACAAAACCAAATTCAAACAATATCTATCTACCAATCCAGCCCTACAGAAGATCCTAGAAAGAAAACTCCAATACAAGGTAGGTACCTGCACCAAAGAAAGGACAAGAAATTAAGCATCTCACAACAAAGCCAAAAGGAGAAAACCACAAGCACATAAAGTCACCTACAAAAACAAACATGTCAGGAACCAACAGTCATTGCTCTTTAATATCTCTGAATATTAATGGACTCAACTCACCTATAAAAAAACCTAAGCTAACAGACTGGATATGCAAACAAGATCCAGCATTTTGCTGCATACAAGAAACATACCTCAATAACAAAGACAGAAACAGTCTCAGAGTAAAAGGATGGAAAAAGGTCTTCCAAGCAAAAGGTCCCAGGAAACAAGCAGGAGTTGCCATCCTAAAATGCAATAAAATACTTTCAACCAAAAGTTATCAAGCATGTTGAAGGACACTTCATATTCATCAAGGGGAAAATCCACCAAGAGAAAGTCTCAATTCTGAATATCTATGCCCCAAATGCAAGGGCACCCACATTCACAAAAGAAACTTTCCTAAAACTCAAAACACACATTGAACCCCACACAATAATAGTGGGAGACTTCAGCACTCTACTCTCACCAAGGGGCAGGTCAATGAAACAGAAACTAAACAGAAACACGGTGAAAATAAGAAAGGTCATGAACCAGATGGATTTAACAGATATCTACAGTACGTTTCTCACAAAAAAAAAACAAAAAAACAAAAAAACTCCTTCTTCTCAGCACCTCATGGTACCTTCTCCAAAATCAACCATATAATTGATCACAAAACAACCCTCAACTGATACAAGAAGATTGAAATAATACCATGCATCCTATCAGATCACGATGGCCTAAGGTTGGTCTTCAATAACAGCAAAAACTACAGAAAGCCTGCATACACATGAAAATTGAACAACTCTTTACTCAATGATAACTTGGTCAGGGAAGAAATAAAGAAAGAAATTAAAGACTTCCTGGAATTTAATGAAAATGTTGACACGTCATACCCAAACTTATGGGACATAATGAAAGCAGTAATAAGAGGAAAGTTCATAGCACTAAGTACCCTAGTAAAGAAACTGGAGATATCTTACACTAACAACTTAACAGCACACTTGAGAGCTCTAGAACAAAAAGAAGCAAACTCACCCAAGAGGAGTAGAAGGCAGGAAATAATCAAACTCAGGGTCAAAATCAACCAAATAGAAACAAAGAAAACAATACAAAGAATCAATAAAACCAGAAGCTGGTTCTATGAAAGAATCGACAAGATTTATAATCCCCTGGCCAAACTAAGTAAAGAGCGAGAAGCAGTACCCAAATTAACAAAATCAGAAATGAAAAGGGAGACATAACAACAGAAACAGAGGAAATTCAAAAAATATCATCAGATCCTACTATAAAAACCTATACTCAACAAAACTGGAAAATCTAGATGAAATGGATGGTTTTCTAGACAGATACCACACACCAAAGTTAAATCAAGAGCAGGTAAACTATCTAAACAAGCCCATGTCGCACAAGGAAATAGAAGTCTTTAAAAACTTCCCAACCAACAAAAGCCCAGAACCAAATGGATTTAGTGCAGAATTCTACCAGACCTTCAAAGAAGAACTGATACCAATTTTTCTCGAACTATTCCATAAAGTAGAAAGAGAAGGAACACTACCTAACTCATTCTATGAAGCCACAATTACTCTGATACCTAAACCACACAAGGACCAAACCAAAAAAGAGAACTTCAGCCCAATCTCGCTTATGAATATCAATGCAAAAATACTAAATAAAATTCTTGCAAACCAAATCCAAGAACACATCAAAATCATCATTCATCACAATCAAGTAGGCTTCATCCCAGGGATGCAAGGTTGGTTTAATATATGAAACTCCATTAGTGAAATCCACTATATAAACAAACTCAAAATAAAAAAAATCGCATGATCATCTCCTTAGAAGCAGAAAAAGCATTTGACAGAATACAACACCCCTTCATGTTAAATGTATTGGAGAGATCAGGAATGCAAGCTCCATACCTAAACATAATAAAAAGTAATTTACTGCAGGCCAACAGTCAATAACAAACTAAGTGGAGACATACTTGAAGCAATCCCACTGAAACCGGCAAGACAAGAATGCCCACTTTCCCCATAACTATTCAATATAGTACTCGAAGTGCTAGTGAGAACAATAAGACAACAAAAAGAGATCAAGTGGATACAAATGGGCAAAGAAGAAATAAAGGTATCACTATTTGCAGGTGATATGATAGTATACACAAGTGACCCAAAAAATTCTACCAGAGAACTTCTCCAGCTGATAAAAAACTTCAGTAAAGTAGCCAGATATAAAACTAACTCACACAAATCAGTAACCTTCTTTTATACAAATGATAAACTGTTGCAATGAAATATTAAAAAAGTAGAACCTGCAAGATCCCACACTTGTGCCTCTGCCCTGGTGGCCTGGCTGTCCACACACTGGCAGGTAATGGCCTACCTATTTTTATCTCATGGAGATTCACTGGCCCAGAGCTCCTGAAACATCTCCACCCAGCTCACTAGGTTCCCAGTGGCAGGTTGCTACTACACCAACCCCATGCTTCAAATCCCTCACTGCCTTTGAGGGACACCTCAGGCAAACTCATACTTGGCTGTCATACCTTGAACCCAGATGAGCTGCAGCATGAAGGAAAATGCAACACAGATTTAGTTCAGAAACAATGGTAACTGAATCTCTTGGCACAACAATTAAACCTAATCTTGTAAGCCTTATTAAAATCTGATCCCTCCGGTGGCAGATCTTTGCAGATCCGCCATGATACTAGGAATCTATAGTAGCTACATCTTACCCCTCTGCTGTCCCAGCTCCAAAGGAAAGTCCTGCTCTCTCACTTCCTCTCTTCTTCTGTTCAACCTGGAAGTCCCACCTACTCACCCAATGATTGGCTCCTTTATTCATTAGGGGATTGGTTCACAAGAATAGTACCAGGCCTATCCACAACAATAAACAGACTGAGAAAGAAATTAGGGAAAAAACTCTCTTCACAATAGAGAAAAATAATGTAAAATATCTTGAGGTAACTCTAATCAAACAAGTGAAAGACCTATGACAATAACTTCAAGTCTCTCAAGAAAGAAATCAAAGAAGATCTCAGAAATGGAAAGATCTCCCATGCTCATGGGTTAGCTGAATTAACGTAGTAAAAATGGCCATCCTACCAAAGGCAATCTATAGATCCAATGCAATCCCCATTAAAATCCCAACACAATTGGCAAAAAACCCAGAATATTGAAAACAAGTCTTAACAATAGAAGAACTTCAGGGAAAATCATCATCCCTGACCTCAAGCTTTACTACAGAGCAGATAAAAACTGTATGGTATTGGTAGAGACAGACACATTGATCAATTGAATAGAATTGAAGACACAGAAATAAAACCATATACTTATGAACACTTGATCTTTGACAAAGAATCCAAAAATATACAATGGAAAAAAAGAAAGCATGTTCAATAAATGGTGCTGGTCTAACTGGCTGTCTGTATACAGAAAAATGAAAATAGATCCATGTTTGTCACCTTGCACAAAACTCAAGTCCAAGTGGCTCAAGGACCTCAACATAAAACCAGATACATTGAATCTAATAAAAGAGAAAGTGGAAAAGAACCTTAAACTCATTGTCACAGGGGGAAACTTCCTAAAGAGAACTCTAATGGCTCATGCTCTAAGAACAAAAATTGATAAATGGAACCTCATGAAACTGGAAAGCTTAAAGTTTCTGTAAGGTAAAGGACATAGTCAATAAGACAAATGGCCAACCTACAGATTGGGAAAAAAATCTTCACTAACCTCACATCTGATAGAGGACTAATATCCAAAATATATAAAGAACTCAAGAAACTAATCACCAAAAAAAAAACAAACAAACTACCCAATTGAAAAAATGGGGTATAGAACTAAACTGAGATTTCACAACTGAAGAATCTTGAATGACTGAGACCTAAAGACACATTCAAATTCCTTAGTGATTAGTGAAATGCAAATCAAAATGACCCTGAGATTCTATTTTACACCAATAAGAATGGCTAAGATCAAAACCACCAATGACAACATATGTTCAAGAGGATGTAGAGAAAGAGGAACACTCTTCCATTGCTGGTGGGATTGCAAACTGGTACAACCACTTTGGAAATCAATCTGGAGGTTCCTCAGAAAATTGGAAATAGGTCTGCCTAAAGTCCCAGCTATACCACTCTTGGGAATATACCCAAAAGATGCCCCACCATGCCACTGGGGTACATGTTCCACTATGTTCATAGCAGCCTTATTTTTTTATAGCCAGAAGCTGAAAACAACCCAGATGTCCCATGAAAGAAGAATGGATATAGAAAATGTGGTTCATTTACACAATGGAATACTACTCAGCTATTAAGAACAAGGACATACTGAGTTTTGCAGGCAAATGGATGGAACTAGAAAATATCATCTTGAGTGAGGTAACTCAGACCCAAATGGACAAGCATGGTATATACTCACAATAAGTGGATACTAGCCAAAAAAAAATACAGAGTACCCAAGATACAGTCCACAGAACTCAAAAAGGTCAACAAGCTGAAATGCCCAAGTGAGGATGCCTCAGTCCCATTTTGGAGGGAAAACAAAGCAGTCGCAAGTGGGGAGGGAGGGAGGGACCTGAGAGGGAAGGTGGAGAGAGAGGGGGAGGGAAGGGGAGAGGGGAGAGGGGAACCTGATTTCATATTGGGTGAGGGAAAAGGACTGAAGTACTGAGGGCCAGCAGAAAGAATGGAAACAGGCAATCTCAGAATTAGGAGATTAGGGGGACTATCCAGAATGCACCGGAGACCTGGGAGGTGAAAGACTCTCAGGACTCAAAAGGAGGGACCTTAGATGAAATGTCTGACAGTAGAAAGAGGGAACTTATAGAGCCTACCTCCAGCAGGAAGACAGGGCTTCAAATGAGGGAGAGGGGGGCCTTCCCACAGCCAAAACTCAGACCCACAATTGGTCCTCTGAACGAATTACAGGGATGGAAATGGGGAGGAGCCTGAGAAAAAGAAGGTCCAGCGATAGGCCCAAAGTGAGATCCAGCTCAAGGGGAGGGTCCCAAGGTCTGACACTATTACTGAGGCTATGACCGCTCACAAAAACGGACCTAGCATAACTGCACTCCAGAAGACCCAGCAAATAGCTGAAAGAGTCAGATGCAGATGTTTGCACCCAACCAATGGACAGAGCAGCTGACCCCTGTTGTTGAATTAGGGAAGGCTGAAAGAAGCTGAGGTGAAGGGCAATCCTGTAGGAGAACCAGCAGTCTCAATTAATCTGGAACCCTGAGATCTCTCAAACACTGAACCACCAAACAGGCAGCATACACCAGCTGATATGAGGCCCCCAACACACATACAATAGAGGATTTCTGGGTCTGTGTTCATTCAGAGATGATGCACCTAACCCTCGAGAGACTGGAAGCCCCAGGGAGGCTAGAGGTCAGGTGGTGAGGGGTGGGGACATCCATGTGGAGCTTGCAGAGTGGGAAGGAGGTATGGGATGTGGAACAGTTGGAGGGTGGACAGAGGGGGAATAATATATGGAGTGTAAAAATTAATTAATTAATTAGTTAATTAATTAAAATAAATATATGTGTGTATAAAAAGACATGGATGCATACTACTACAGTTAATGATAGCAGAGACATGGTTTTCAAAGGATGGATTCTGGGAGGATTTGGAAGATGGAAAGGGAAGGGGTCAATGATGCAATTATAATATCAAAAAAAGTACTTTTTGAAAAAAGATTTTTATTTAATTTTATGTGCATTGGTGTATTGCCTGAATGTTTGAATGAGAGAAGATCTACTTTTTAAAAAGAAAATATGTCAATTTTAGAATGTAGCTATTATTCTTTCACTTGTGAGTCCTTTCAAGATTAACATGCTGCAAAATATATTTTTTTATTTTACAATTTTCAACACTTCTTGGTAGATTCCCATTTAAATATTTAAAGTATAATGTGTATGCTGTTGTGAGTTCTACTGAAAACCACAACAGTGGGAAGAGAGGGGCATTTTGACCAGAAGTCAGTGAGACCAGCCTCATGTCTAAGCATATTGACTCCTAGTCTAATTCTGACTTCCTTTTCTCAAACTGTCTTTTTCCCACTGTGCACCCAACACGCTGAACACCAAACAAGATGAATAAGACCCTGTGATCTCTAGCTGTACATTTTTCTGATCTTATCCAGGAAGAGCTGACATAGAGAGTGGTAGTTAAAACCCACACGTGTTCTAATACCTGGCAAAATCTTGTCAATACTCAGAACTGATTGAACATCACACAAATATTCTACCAATATAAACCCAAACTACGTAAAAAAAAATCCACCACTTTCTCTTAGATTTCAAAATGTGCCCCACTGGCATTACCATGCTCCTGGCACAGGAGGATGAAGACCAACCAGGGAAGGAAGGGGGATGTCAGGCCCTAAGTGATTGGTCTTCCATGTACAATGCTTAGGATACTTTTATAAATATGATCATAGTAATATATGACTGAGGGTCATTTGTCAGCTGAATAGTGATCCTCACCTTCGACATAGCACCAAGTATCATTCAACAAACAGTTTTTATCCTTCTCTGTTAATTCCAACCATTTGCAGAGAAATCTCCAGCAAAGATGCATCTAAACTTTATTTCTACTAAAAAAAAAAGCATTACAAAGAGATTTTTTCTAGACTTGTAAAGTTTTACTGAAATTCAGTGTGGAACACTGTACTTCTAAATTGATGGTGTAGATCAAAATGTTTTTATACAGGACACTGAGGGGGTCTGAAAAATGTTTCTTGTCTGTTTTCAATCATGATAGGTACATTCTATTTGCCAAACACCCAAACATTTCACATGCATCTTATAGCAAGCTCACAACAGCTACACACACACACACAGAGAGAGAGAGAGAGAGAGAGAGAGAGAGAGAGAGAGAGAGAGAGAGAGAACGAGAGAGAGAGAGAGAGAGAACGAGAGAGAGAGAGAGAGAGAGAGAGAGAGAGAGAGAGAGAGAGAGAGAGAGAGAGAGAGAGAGCTAGAAAGTACTTTCTGTTTGGCAAGGGAAATATATTTAGGGTAATCTGAAATCCAGGAACAATGTTCTTCAAACAATTTGGGGAAAGCAATGAACTGCTTTCTAAAAATATTTTTCTAGCAAGAATTTTCTCAGGAAGGTAGATAGAAATTTATATACAGAGCATAGATATGCTGCACACAAGTTTTCATAATTCTGGATAAATGATCTTCCTTTGAAATTGTAAACTAGGTGACAGGAAGCTTGGTAAGCTGATTGACTCGACTAAAGGGAACTAGAATACATGAAGTAAGCTAGTATTTGTAATAACCCAAGTTTTCTGGAAGATCCTTTTCTCCTTGCCAAACAGTTTTGTGGCTTCATCAGTCACCTTAGTCCATGAAAGCTAAATTCTTTGTTTTATTTTTACCTTTTCTAAACGTAGTAAGCAACGTTTATTAAATATTCTATCTCAAAAAGGAAATACAAACTAGCTCTCAAAATCACAAACGTTCACATCAAACAGTAACACAAAATGTAAATGGCTCATATTGCACTGATTAAAGATTTATAAGTGAGAAAGAGAGATGATAAGTCTTTCTTCCTCCTCTTCAGTATATCTGCTTCCATCTTGTTCCATCCAAGGGATCATATATGGCAGTGTGAATTCTGCCTGCTCTATTCAGTTTGTTGATACCCATGGACATGGTTCCACTTCAAGTCCTGCCCATCATTATAGGGTGTCAAAACTTGCAATGCCATAAAGAAGCTTAGATAGACAATAATGTTCAGTTCTATGTAGGAAGTTCAGTAGAGAGGTGGCACAGAATATTATAGAAGCGCCTCTCCACCACATCCTCAAGTGTTACTGCTTGCTTTTGAGATAGTCACAGCTCTCCTCTTCTCAAGCTACAAACTCACTGATGTCATTTTGTTATTTCCATTTCAGTCTCATCCACAATCTGTCTGTTTCCTCCCACAATGACCCTTCGGTGTCTGTAATAGAGGAACTCTGGTTTTACCTTTGGAGGAAGCATATTGAATTAGTTTTTTTGTGTTGTTGTTGGTTTGTTTGATTATTTGTTTTTTTCTGTGTGTGTGTGTGTGCGTGTGTGTGTGTGTGTGTGTAGCTGTTGTGAGCTTGCTATAAGATGCATGTGAAATGTTTGGGTGTTTGGAAAATAGAATGTACCTATCATGATTATTTGTATTTCTGTCTTTGACTAGAATTCTGCATAGGGATGTTCATTTTCTGTCTCTAGGAAAATATCTATCCTCAGCAAGCCTCCCAGATGTGCCTAGATGCCTGAATCCTAAGGAGAGCTGAGCTTCAAGAGAAGAACCATTTTGCACTATGACAAAAATTGAGAAGGAAGAATCCTGATGAAAAATGGTCATAAGAAAAATTAGTGGAGTGCTGGAGAGCTGGCTTAGCAGAGGGGAGCACAACTGTGGAAAGCAGACTCAGCAGTTGGGAGTACGATTACGAAGAGCTGACTCAGCAGAGGGGAACACTGGATGTTCTTCCAGAGGACCTGGGCTCAATTCCCAGCAACTATATGGCAGGTCAAGACTGTCTGGAAATTCAGTTCCAGAGTATCTGACACTCTCACACAGACAAACATGAAGCCAAAACACCAATGTATATAAAAATAAATAAAATATTTATAAAAGAAAATGAGTGGAAATAAGTTGTGTATGTGAGACAAATGGAGTGTATATGTGCTCTTTAGTACTGTAACTTTTAAATTTTATTATTTGTTAATAAAGATGTTTTAAAAGCCTGCATGTAAGTCTCTGCACCACATGTATTCAATGCTCACAAAGACCAGTAAAGGGCATAAGATGCACTGAGGCTGGAGTTAACAGATGGTTGTGAGCTACCCTGTGCATGCTGTGAATTGAAACCAGGTCCTCTGGAATATATATTTTTTTTCTTTAAAATCTGTTTCTTCTTCCAAACATACAATATATGAGAGCCTGGAAAAATGTTACCTCGTAGAGAGTAGTTAATACACCTTAAGTCAGTGCAGAATCTCATCCTTCACAAGAAAAGTAACACAGAACTACTGCTCTTTTCTGGATGTTATGCAACAATATTATCTTATATCTAGACTCTAATAATAAAAATAATTCAGCAGGGTCTGCTGGCACAAGCCTTGTAACCCAAGCTCCTTGGAAAACTAAAAAAACAGAATAGTGAATTCAAGGCTTGCTTGGGTTAGAGGGTAGATTCAAGCACAATCTGGTAAACTTAAGAAGACCCAGTATCAAAACTTAAAATATAAGGTTGAAGAGATGACTCAGAATTTAAGAGCACTTACTGATCTGGCAGAAGACCAGAGTTCAGTTTCCAACACCTATGACCATCTGTAACTCTAGTCATGGAGGACTCAACACCTTCTGGACTTTGTAGGCATTGGACACATACACGGCAGACAAACACATGTGTAGACAAAATTCTCATAACAAAATAATAAATAAATAAATCTTTAAGAAATTAAAATAAAGCTTAATTGGGTTGCTGGTCCAGTATGCAAGAGACCCTAAATCCAATCTACGATATCATAAAATAATTTTTAAAATTTGTCACGTTTCTGTTTTCCCACGGAAAATGTACTACAAAAATGACCTGGGAATATTTAAATTTTCTATAGGAAAATTTGAAGCTCCTGCCCAGTTCCATCAATCACAATAAGAATTTAGGTTTTTT